>JAAAKE020033782.1:0-24663 GCA_010014785.2 Anisolabis maritima
TTAGCTTTTAGTTGTTCTCTTGTATTGAGTGAAGTTGAAAGAAAACAAATTTCTACACGATATCGGTACTCTAGTTCACAGATAAGATTTTAAATATATATATATATATATATATAATCATTTCCAAATAAAATAGATAAAAATAATACTAATAAATTAATAAATATATATTATAGGTCAATAACAGTATTTAGATATAGAGTATATTATAAATTCACCTTTTCATTTGAATATAATTTATTACTTTTCAGGCATATAAAAAAGATCGAGATTATTTTAAGGAGACAAAAAAAAAAATAAGTAAGTAAAAAAAAAAACCAAGAGAATGTTGACCTGTAACTGAAATTAAAAATGAAAGGGGATTCCCGGAAATAATTTATCTGATTTCGACCAATTCTTTTTTTTAATATCAAATAGAATCAATGGTGAATCATGACATTATCTAAATAATTTGATTAATATAAATTTTTACCTTATATAAATTATGAAAAGAAATATAAATGATGTGATTGAAGTTATAGTTGATATAGTACATGAATACACTTATTTATTTTTTGTTTTAATGAATAAAAATTTAAAAAATAAAAAGTAAAAAAGTAAATTAAAAAAGTAATAAACCTGAGAAAAAATTTCATAAATCAAAGTCCATTTCCACTTGATATATGACAATTTAAACCAGCGATGAAGTAGGCAAAGAGGGGAGTGAATGATTTTGGGAGAGAAAGAGGAGAGTCAGAGCGAAAGTTCTTCAAACAAATTCTGATAGCGCTGGCATCGTTTTTTTTGTTTTTAGTCCTTTTCGGCATCTGTGACCATTTAGAATCCGTACTTATTATTTATACAATTTGTAACCAATATAATATAAATAAATTTTTAGTCGCTCAGGTCGGGAAGCGAACCATTGACCTTTGGTACGTGTAGCAAGACCTTTTCCTCTGCACCTTGGCACAGGGCTTTTTTTATTTTAAAAAGTATTGTATTATTGTTAAGCAAACAAGGGAGAAAAAAGAGGTTAAGAATTTTCATCTTGAATTGGCAATGTTAATTTTTATCTATTTGCTTAAAATAATAATTTGTGCTATGTGTTGATATTCATTTCAAATAATTATTTTTATTTATATTTTTGTTATTTTATAAGTTTTTTATTAGGTATAAAAGTTAAATGAGAAAAGGGATCCAATTGGACTTTTCAGTCCAATGAAATATAAAATAAAGAAAAAAAAATAAATTTATTTTATTTATTTTTAAGGTTTTAAGATGTATTTAGATAACATAAATAAATAATATATATATATATTTTGAGTCTCTTTTAATCGATACAAGTATATATTTATTACGATACATATAATTCAGACATTTATTTATATCAATTGATATCCAAATGAAATAAAGAAATTTTCAACGGACAGCGTGGGATCCAAACCCCCACCCCTTGGCTTTTAAGGCTATCAATATTGACAATGTCAATATCTTTAAATTCTCGGCCACTAGGGGAAGGGGAACATAAAATATCTGTCCCTCGGTGTAGAGCTAGAGGCCTGGTTTTATGTACCAAAGGTCAATGGTTCACTTTTCGTCCTTTATTTAAATTATATTGGCTACCAATTAATTTAAATAAATAAGGACGGAATTTAAATGGCCTCAGATACCGAAGAAGACTTAAAAAAAAGATCCTATATACAATAACTCATTTGGGTCATTCCATGTGAAATCAACCAATTAAAAAAAATTTTGGAACTTAACCCGCAAATGTTCATAAAATTAGTATAGGCATACTATGTCGTTCTATTCACAAATGGATGGAACAATTGAAAATTTTAAATTTTTTGGATGTTTAGTTTTAGAGATACAAAGCTGCAAAAATGGCAAAAAAGTCAAAAATTGTTTTATCGCAGTGGTTTCCAACCAGCGGATTTAGTCACAAATCAGAAGTGTACGACCGTATTCGAAGGGTCCAATATCAAAAAATTAAAATCATAAAATAACTAGAAATTGAGACAATGGTTTTATTAGAGGGTTGGAAAAAATTTATTCGATATTCATAGGCCTAAGAGCTAGAGAACTAGTTCATTATTCGTTTTAAAAGTCTTGGAATAATAAATTAAAATGATATACGATTTTTAGGCAAAGAAAATATTCAAGTTTATTAATTCTAAAATTTAAACTTGAATTATGAACAATTGGCATCATTAAAACGACGCGAACGAATAAATTATTTTGGCTTGAAACTTTGTCCTTTCTAATTAACAAAATTTTTGAAAATTATTCCCTTTTTTGGTTTCAGGTAAGAGAAAAATTTCAGCTCTGACAGGAGCTTTATAAGGGAAAAATTTCAGTTTTTAACCCTCATTAAGTACCTGTTAATGTAAATTTAAGAATACCGATGGAAATTCAAGGTCATTTAAAGATCTTTAAAATAAATAAGAAACCTGCTTTCTAGTTATTAGATATGCATTCAATTTGACTATTTATCCATTTTTTTTTTGTATCTCTAAAACTACATTCCCAAAAAATTTAAAATTTTCTCTTTTTCTATTTCTCTAGGTAGAGAACTAGTAAACCAAATATAAAAAATCTGCGAGATTAAATTCTAAAATTACTTTTAAATTGGTTGATTTAACATGGATTGACCTATCTAAGTATAAGTTATCTAAAAACAAACTAAGAGTAAGCTTAGAATACTACTCACCCTGTTTTTTAATATTAATTATTTTTAAATTGGTTGATTTCACATGGAATATAACTTAAACTTTAGCCATGATTATCTCTAACAATATTTGCAAAATGAGATTTAAAATATTAAATAATATAATATCGCATAAATATATTATTTACTAGCCAACATCATATTCATATTTTCTTTAAAAAATGCTTCCATCACTGTTAACGCAATTTGATATTCATATTTCCCTGTGTTAATTAATAAAATAATTTTGAATACATCAGTTATGCCGACATCTTTGAATGCTCTTATGACATTCTTGTAAAGTTGTTCTTTTTCTTCAGGTTTTAATTCTAAAAGAATTTGTGTAACAGGCACGAAATCTTCAGAAATTGCTGACGCTATTGCCCCACCAATAGCAGCACCTGGAAATACAAAAAAGAAAAATAAGACCAAGTTTTTTCAAATATCAGGTGAATAGATTATTCCAAAAATTTTAATCGAGAAATTATTTCTCAATAGGTTGATAATTTTAATTGTAGTTGAACAAACTCCGTTTTCCTTATCTAAGATATATAACTAAAAAAAAGTTAATATACTTATTGTTTACTTATATGATAGAACCATACTTAAAAAATTTTGCAGACCCGATTATCCCTCCCGCTCTTAATCCTTACCTGAATGCGATTTCTTTAACCTAAAATGATGCCAATTTTTTATATATCATAACGTAAATTTTTCTTTAGATAAATAATATTATAAATGAAATAATATGGAAGTTTTTTATTTATTAATGCTATATTTTATTCGGCCTCCTTCCAAATCTACTTTTTCTTCCTTTCTAGACCTTAAATCTAATCAGAAGTGGTGAACACGTATATTTGTTTTAGCCTTCCTTCCCAACCGCTGCATTACTCAGCTACTCACATCTGATAAATCACATGGATCTATGAAAACTTGTTGCCTGTACTAAGTCTGCTAAGATTGACATTTCTTCTCTCTTCTCTTTTGACAATCTTTTACTAAGTCATGCTATAATCCAATCTTTCTCATCCAATCATATATCTCTCTCAAAAAAGGCACAAAATTTTGAAGCATAGATTTTTTAAAAAGGATTCCCGTTTGAGGAGACAATCTATTTCCTAAATCTCTTTTCTTCTTAAATATAAAATAATTTTTAGCCTAGTTTGGTTATCCTTAGGCGACTTTTGAGAAAGTTATTTGCTATTAAGTATGGGTATTTTTCTATCAATAAATTTAAAATTGCAATCCTACCAAGTGCAATGCCATTTCGTCCAACCAAAAGTCCTCCAGCTAGAGCAGATAGTCCTGCTATTACCCCTCCTTTCATGGAACTATTAGCGGTCACATAAAGATTCTCTTTTGAAGCAATAACGTTAAGAGCTTTAAACAATTCTGTTTCCATAGGCATTCTTTTTTATCTCTATGAAACAACCTGTGTACATATATATGGAAATTATTCATCTTAATTAATTTTGACTTTCTGAGAAATATAAAATTAAATAAATTATTTTAAAAAATAGGAAAAAATAAAACTCTATTAATATTAAAATTATAATTAGCTTACCTTTAAGAGAGATGAAGCGGAGAAATGAAGAGATAGAAGTATGAACAATTTCGAAATTGAATGGCGCTTATATAGGAGGATTTCTCAAAAGGGGATTCCTTTAGGAAAAGATAAAAAAAAAAAACGAGATAAGTTAATAAATTATTATTATAATAATATCTGATTTAGATTAAAAATAAAGTTATGATTATAATTTTTTTTTTAGGTATTAATTTTTATTCGATTTATATAAAAAAAAATAGGTGAAACATAATAAATAAAGAAAGGAGAGGAGGGTGAATTTTTAATAATTTATAACTAGATATTTAGAAAATCTGGTGTGACACACCAGAGTTTTTAATTTTTTGTCAGGCACAAGGCCGCCGCGTGAGGGTGGCAAGTTGTAACCACCAAGGGCATCACATTATATATTTCATATATAGGTAAGAGAAAGAAAAATTGGTCTCGCAAAATCATCTGTCTGTGAACTTTCTAAAAAACGAAAAAATGTACGAGGCTGATATTTTATATTTAAGCTAGGTACCTTCTTCAGGCTTTGAATAAAATGGGCCTAAGAGTACTAGTATTTTACTGATGTATTTTTGTAGTTTTTTTCAATTTCCCCAAAATTCGCTCTACCGGTTTTGATTAAAATCATATTTTACTCAGTAAATTCTATGATTCTAGAAAAATCGCTAACAAATAATTTTTCCTCTTAGGATTATTTTTTTTCTTAAACTTTTCTCCGAACAACGGCAATATTCTAAATTTCGCTTTTGCGTCTTTTTCTTTTTTTATTTTTGTACAAATTATGTTAGTCTAATTGTAAGTGTAAAGTCTTTGTTGGGGGAGAGATCACAGTCCAAAATAATTTGATAATTTTTTATTTATCTTTAGTCGCCACATTAACAAATTCGATAAATAAATGATATATGAAAAGGGAGGAAGTCAACCAGATAGAGCCGATAGACTGACTTCCTCCCTTTTCACATATCTCTGATCTGCGTAGTCATCTCATTGTAAAAAAAAAATATCAATATAATTTAAATTAAATTAATTTTTTTATAAAATAATCATCTCCCACTTTATAAATTTATTTAATTGAAAGTCAATATAATTTCTCTGACATTTTTTTATTTTAATTTGACTGCTGAGGCCATTATGATTTGAAATATACAATTAGACTTATTTAAAAACTTGTATCGGTAGTTACCGAAAAACGTTCAATAGCCTTGTTTCTTGGAGTTTATCCATCCAGGAACAGTGCTACTAGGCCTTGCTTATTGATAATGATCTCGGTCTGACAACGAAAATTTATTTATTTTATATTGGTTTCCAATAAATATAAATAAATAATAAATTATAAATAAATGGCCTCAGATGCCGAAAAAGAAAAATCTGACTGTCAAGATAGTATAACATTTTTTGTCTTTTTCAAGAGACCATGACTCCGTCCTTATTTATTTATATTAATTAATAGTTTTTGTTGCTCAGGGCGTGAACATCTGCACCATGGAACAGGGCAGGTCAAATTATTTATTATTCGTATCTAACAATTAAATAACATTTCATAAAATTATTTTCAAAAAGCCGCCTTTTTAAAGTAATTTTTTTTATAAATTATGAAAGATACTATTTTATTAATAATAATAGAGATTATATTTTATTTTTGTTACAAAAACACATTAAAGTAATCTATTAAATATTATTATATTTTTATTAGTTTTATAAATTATAGATTCTCTCTCTGATTGTTGCTAACTTCATTGTTGTTTTAAAATTGCCTAACTTCACTCCTTTAAAAATAAAGAATTAAATAACCTTTATATAATAAATTATTTTTCTTTAATAATTTTATCGTTTTTTTCTATTTAAATTTCAATTATATTTTAAAAATGATTATTTCATATTAAAACTTCATATTTTTATTTTAATCATTGATTTAATAAATCAAGGGACTAATTTTCTATTATGAATTTCTTTTAAAATTTTACTTATTTCTTAAAAAATAAATAAATAAAAATAAAGATGTGGCTAACTTTATATTATGTGGCAGCAACTTGGCTTCAGTCCTGGCGTTTGAGTTCCATGAGAGCAAAAGTCTTCAAATTATTGGAACAGAAAGGAAGTCTTGTTTTATACAAGGAAACCAAACATTCCGACGATTTTACTGAAAGTAATTTAATCTTTCTATTATATTTTAGTTTAAAATAAGGTCAAGATTTGGTACATTTTTTTTAGCTAGAAAATTTATACCAACTATTTTTTATTAATTATCCATTATTTTTTTTATTTGGTGTATTATATAAAAAATATTTTATTTTTTCTTCAATCAAGTCCCTCATCAAAATATAACTAGAGACTTTCATCAAGGATAGATCGAAACAATCGCTTGCCCACTCAAATTTTTTCTGATTCTCATTAATGACTTATTTCTCATATACCTATTTATATTTTTAACAATAAGACCTATAATGAGTAAATTTTGTGCAATGAGAATGAATGGCACATTTCTATTATTTTACTATTGATCATCTGATCTCCTTTGATATGGTTTTTAAAATTTTATTTCTTTAACATTTTCATATATAGATTATGTTATTTCCGTTTTTATATAGGTTACCATTAAATTTCAAAATTCTGGTAATGTCAACATTACCTACAGCTATTAGTTAAAGTCAGAAGAAAATTTATTTACTTTAACTAGTTAATCTCAGTATTAACTAGTTAATGTCAACATTAACTGATCCGCCTTAATTATTTTAAGAAAAACCGCCTTAGGTGCTTCAGTTCAATTAAAATAAGTTCTTAGATTTAAAAAAATATTCAATGACTATATTATCGATTCAGAACAGATTGTTTCGTTTCGGTCAGTTCAGTTCGTTTATTGGTTCAGTAATCTCTTAAGAAATAGAAAATTTTAAGTTCCATCATTTTTGGCAATGTTATACTTCTCAAAATGATATGGGAAACAAACTAGTATATGAACTACTCTAAAGAATTTTTATTACTTTCTCGTCCAAAAATTCGATATTGAGATTTTGATTGTTCTTGATATTTTGGACCTACCTGAGTCCGAAAATACCATTTTTCGAATTATGTCTGTGTAAATGTTCGATAACATGATAAATCGAGTACGCTTTATTGTAGATCAACCAAATTGTACATATGTACATTACAACAAAATCATAGAATCCAAATGCAAAAGCACCTTTTAAAGTCCCCATTCTATCTTACTCCTGATCTACCTGATTTCATGTGACCAATGAGAATTATACGTCTTTTGGATCTTATACTTCGATATCCAAAAAAAAAAAAAAAAATGTTTATAAGTGAGATATAACTGGGCAGATCTCTTTGTGAAAGGAAAAAAAAATAGATATCAACTTTTGGCCTATTTCCTGTAAACGGAAATGATACTTTACCTGAAATGTTTTTCTAAAAATGGTGACAACTCAAATATGATTTCCAGTGAAACGAGTAAAATGTATACATTATATCAATATCAGAGACAACTGTTAAATTTGGTCCACTTCCGGCAACAGGAACTTTAACTTAAAAGTTTTTCCAAAAATCGTGGTAACTCACCTATGAGTATACGAGAAAGACGAGGGAAGGCCACTCCCGATTTATTTTTTTCTTTGTTTTTGTGATTCTTTTCTCTTGTTTTAAGGTGGATCCGGTTGGCCTGCAGGAGTCAGTTCACCTTTCTGTTTAAATCATTTCGAAGCCAGACCTGGAGAGCTACTTTGTTATTCCAATGAAAAAAGAGGATGTGCTGTTTTTCCTCAGGTAATAAGGATATTTTATATCACTTAATTTTTTTCTTAAAACATAGCAGAAAATAAAATTTTGTTTTTGTTTTGTTTTCCTTTGGGCTGATTCTGATTCATCTCCATCGACGCAAATTTCATTCGGCCAGTGCTTATATTTTTCCGTAATATTTTTTTTTTTTATCTTATTATTATTATTATTAAATCAGCGCGTCACTCTAATCATTAAGATATTTTGAGAGTATAGAAAAGGCATATGATTATTTTTATTTTTAGCAAATCGTGGATTGTTCCTCCTGGCTCTCTGGCTGGTGGTTGCCGGTGTCTGATGAGAGTATCAGCTCCCCGTCATCTGTTTCATCCCAAGCTGCTCCATCTCCCCCGTCGACTCCACAAGATCCTTCTTCCATTTCTACGGCACCCCTTCAGGTTTTGCTTGAATGCGATTGGCGACCCCATTCTTTTGAGAACGAACAGCACACGTGGAGCACTGTTGAACGCTATGGTTCTGCCAGAGCCTGGAGACTCTCTATTGAGACCAACCGTCTTGGACTGATCCTGGAAACAGATGCAGCAAGATTCGCTGAACTTGCTGTCCGTTTTCTAGCTTCTCGGCCCATCACCTTACATGTAGAAAGACTGGAACTACTTCGAATACAATGTGAGTGACATTTTCATTTTAAATTTGTTAATCATTAACCATTTTTTTCGTTTTTTAGCCATTCAACTTCAAGGGCAGCCGTGTCTAATAATCAACGCCGATTCATTACCTTTGGCTAAGGACAATGCAGCGTTAAGACTTGGCGAAGCTCAACTTGATCTTTTACAATCAATCAGTGATCTCTCATCTCAAGCTTGTGAAGAGGGTCGAGTTATTACTATTCCCGGATATGAAACAACTCGTATTTTGCCCTCAGCTCAACTTGAACAAAACACACCTTCTAATAACGCTACTCTGGCCATAGCGCCTGGTAATAATCTACAATTAAATATTTTCTTTTAATTATCATCATTTGACAAGAGGGAATATAAATTTTCTTATATTTTTAATGCAAAAAAATCCATTTGAAGCACATACACAATTGGCAAAATTTTATTAACATTTTTTATGTTTTTCCCTTCTAAGAAAATGCCTTAGCTCCTCGTAAATATGAGTAAAGCAAATAAATATTTTAAAACTAAAATGAACAGAAAAACTTTAATAGAAAAGAGGTATTATGGAATGTTCACTAGCAGAATACATTTCAAAATAAATTAAACAAAGGCTATCTTAAAAGTTTATTAGAATATAATAATAATAAATTTTATAAAAAGTGAAACATGAATTTGAACAATTTATATTTCATGTTCTCCTAATTGCCTATTAAGATTAAAAACAAATCCTTTGTCCAATTTATTTTGATTTTGGAATCTCTAGTAGGAGAACCTTCATGAATATAATCTCTATTAAAAAATTATTCGCTGATTTATTTTCATTTTAGGTGAATCGAGCGTTGAATCCTCCTTATATTCTCTAAGTCTTGAAGAGCATCAACCACCAAAACAACCACCAGCGGCTCCATCTAGTCCTGGGTAACAAGCTTCATTCTATTTTATATTTTTATAATATATTTCTTTATTATGAATATACTGTATATATATATTATTATTATAGTGAAACTGATTCGTTTTGCTCTCTTGGTTCGGCCAGTACTGCTTCGCCAAGTGTCTCCTCACCACAGGCCCATCCACGTTCTGTTAATTTACCTTCGCAACAGGTAACTTTTATTCATAAAAAAGAGAAGATTTTTAAATAGAAAAACCCTTTTCATTTGAAAGAAATTGCAGTTTTATGGCTAATTTATTATTTCGTCTTGTGATATATATCCCCAAATTTATAACAATTTTAGAAAGTATAAATAATCTTATTTCTTCTCTCAAATTTTTTTCCAAGAATAATTTGATTACATCCACTTTTAAAATATTGATTGATTGATTCATAAATGATTAAATATGATAATTTAATCTCTATTGTTTTTGTAGATTGCAACAACAGTCGATGAGATAACAGAGAGTCTGACGCCCACATCGACACCGACTGCTTTAACACTACCGACTGCAGCTCCACGGCAAATTCCACCAGCAAATATACCCATTATTTCTCCTTCCTCTTCGCATTTATCACCAATTCCTGCACCTGCTTTTCCACCAAAAATCGGCCCGAAATGTCCACCACCAAATATCCTCGTTTATGCAGAAAGCGCCACAGGAATGGATGCCACGATTTCAACTCTTCGATCTTGTCTAGATTCTGATAGGTAAATAAAAATTTGATATGAATATCAGGAAAAGTCAAAATTGGTATGAATTATTACAATATCTCCTTTACAAAGTCACGGTCTGAAAAAATGATTTAACATTTTTCTATACGATTATAAAAAGCTTGTGAAAAAGAAAAGAGGGTAAAAAATTTTAAGAGGAAAAAAATTGGATCCGTAGGTTTATATGCGAAATAAAAGATAAATATGATAAGGGAGGGTATCGAAGTTAGAAAATACATTAAGAAATAGATACATATTTGAGACTTTTATGTTAATATTGTAAATGAAATGAAATAAATGAAAGGAAGTAAATATGAAATTAAGATTTTTTAAGGAGAGTATCTTTTCCTTGTTCTATATAGATACGCAGTGTATCCAATGACAGCTTCTCAATTGGCTTCAGGCTCTCTCATTGATTATTGCCAATTGCTTGTGGTCTGGGGCGATGTCACCGAACAACAGGCTGCTCATTGTATTTCACATTTGCTTTCTGGAGGGCGCCTTTTAGGACTTTGCTCTGATTTATATCGCTGTCTAGTTCCGGGAGGTAAATATCTATCTTTTTTTTAGCTTTAGCTTCCTTTCATATTCTTTTCCTTGACTCCCCAATTTTATATTTGATATTATATAGATTGCCAGCAAAACTAGTGGCATTTATAATAAAAGAAGATATTAGCATACTTATTTTTATTTCCACAATATTTACAATATTTATAAAATAACTATTAAATACCCCACTCATGGCTATATCGCCTGAGATGCCGAAGACAAAAAAAACTAATAAATAAACTGGAACACTTAGGCATTCCGCACCCGGAACAATTGTTTTGCAACTCTAGTTGCCTACTAGTTGCAACTGAATTTTAATCGAATTGCAATCTGTCTAGTGAAGATGACTTGAACCTTGAGGCTTTTTATTTCTACTTCGAGTTATGTTTAGCGGTAAAGATGTGTAAAACATTATTCATTATACACAATATTAAAAATGGAATGAGATGAATGAAGTAATATAATATAATTTATAATCTATACAATATTATAATCCGATATTTACCAGGCCGCTGATTGGCTATTGAGTATCACGTCATGTTGACGTTTCACTCAACGTCTCAGTTGCGAGCAGAGTTTGACATTTATAGGTTGGATTAACTAATAAAAAAAGGAAAAATATTTCGGGGATATACTGGTAAATATATAATAATATATTAATGATAATTAATATAATAATTATATAATACTGAATGCTTTTCCATTGAACGAAATTTATATTCTTGGTCTGATCATTCATTTATGAATGAAAACTAGAAACTTCACTATACAAGTTGCCTTTTTCGACCAGCAATGAAATGTGAATGATTTTAAAAGTAACACATTTTGGATGCCTCTAATGCGACGTCTCATTACGAAACAGATCGCAAAATAGTTGATCACGTAACCTTTTGGCAACTAAAATCGCAAAATAGTTGCCTCGTGTACAGACTAAAGTGCACTTGCGCAAAATCATGCCAAATTTGATCAAGAAATATATCAACAATGTCATGTCATCTGATTTAAAGAATCACCTTTTGTACATGACTGTAAAGTAAGACGAAATAAGAGATGATCCTTGTGTGCTATCTCTGTCGTCTTTCAAAAGCTTTCAAATGTTGGAGCGATCAATTTCAGCGAAATCGACTTTACTTAAATAATTAAGATTTCCAATAGCATTGTTGTATATGATATCTTTGACCTACAATCATAATGATAAAATAGAGAATAGAGTTTTAATGATTTTTAAATATTCCAGGTTCAGCCGAAGTAAGAGAAAACGAATTGGTTCAATTCTCTTATGGCAAATGGACCCAAGTGAAACTCCTACATCATATTTTCTGTTATCAAGCATCGCCAGCTAAACCTAAACCAGGTGAAAATTTAAACAAATTGCTTAGATATCACATATTATTTTACTTCTTCGCACTTTTACTATTTGCATACTTTTTGTTTCAATTTTTTTTTGTATTTTTTTCTTCAAGAAACAGATAGATGTATTGAACTCCGTGATAGTGAGGGCAAAACTCATCCTGTAAGTGTTAAAGTTCTTGCAGTGGAGGACACTTGGCATACACCTTCCTTACTTTTGGCTTCTTCTAAAGCAAATGAGGGTGTTGCTCTTTTCTCTCAGGTAATTATTATTATTATTTTTTATTAAGGCGAGTAAATTCTAATTAGAGGATTAATATGTATTCCCCAGGTACATTTAGAACTTGATCCTCAACAAGTGGCAGCTGGAAATGTCGATGATTCGGCTTCATTAATTCTTCAAAGGAGTGACCAAGCACGGTTAGATATTCTGCGTGATGTCTTAGGAACTCATCTGGGACTTAAAGTTTCATCGGGAGCTAAAAAAACATCACCTTCAAGTGAACCAGCATATTTTCTTGGCAGACACGAGGCATGTTTTTGTTTTTATTTAATGAACCAAAATGAACAAAAAAAAAAAAAAAAAAACCGTTTTTTAGTTTTCACTCAATTTAAATAATCTTAAATTTCATCTCCCTTTCCATTTCTATTATATTATATTAAAATTTAACGCTTTAAACCCACCTTTAAAGATATTTAGATTTTATTAAAATTTTTTTTTCTATGTCTTGTGGAGTATAATTCCTGAGAGTGATATAAGCGTTTGTCTGCTGATCAGAAGTGTGTATAAGGAAAGGAAATTATTATAGTTATATCTAGTCTATATTTTTAGCTAGTAGAGTAGCCTCGATCGAATTTAAAAAATATAACAACTTTACCAAATATATATATATAAAAATTAATGACTGATAACACTGTAAGTTCAATGCATTAATCAATGGGATTAGAGTGTTATTGATTGCAGAGCTCTTCAAAATAGGGATCCAGACCGAGTTGTATGGATTTTGAGCAAATTACTTAATTAATTATTATAAAAAGCATTTCAACTATTTAAAAAAATTATCTACGAACTTGAGTTCGTTATTGTATCTATATGTCATGTCCACAATTTTTTTTCTTCAAATTTTCGAATTTAAAATTTTGACTTCGGATTCGAATAAAACATAAAAAATAGAGTATAAATATGCAAAAAATTTAAAAATTGGTCCATGACAACATGGTTAAAATGGCCGCTGAAATTTTTTCAAATATCACAATTTTTTCGTTAGATTCGGATACCAACATCTAGAAATCCATTAATTACTTTGAAACTGTTGCGAAATAAGTTTGTAATTGAGTAAACATGACTTGAAAAGAAAAGGTGTCTCGATGAAAAAGGTTTCAAAGCTCTGTTCTAATGTACAATAAGAAATATAAAAGGTGTACATATGTCGATATATCACTCTTTTCATTAATATATATATTAGAGACTTCGTTGTAGGACTAACTTATGAACAGAGTCTATATTTTTTTTATATATTATTGTAGATTAGAATATATAAAAACTCTATTTTCAACTCATTGCTTAATACATATTGCTTGTATAAACTCTCTAGTGACTGATAATGGCATTATTTGATGAATACCAAAACGTTGGTCACAATTAAAGTATAATTTAATATGCTAATGCTGGATCACAGGATAAGGCAATTTTTTTTTTATATTTGCATAAATGATATTTGACTTGTATTTCATTTGGACCATACAGGCCCAACTACCAGGGCCCATGTTTATTTATTCGAGGGGCTTTCATGTGCGGAGACACATACCACACCAGCTAACCTCTGGCCGTAGCCATATATCGGCACTCTGTGAAGTTACATTATTTCCTAACTCTAACTCCTCCTCCTATATTCATATATATATATAGCTAACTACTCCTATATATAATTCCACCCAGTCCCTTTCAACCAACCTAATGTCTCTCCTCGTAGAATTGCCTGAGGGCTCTATTATGGTGGGAACCAATGTTCCAATCCAGGGTATACTTAAGGATTTGTTTACATTAAAAATATATATTTAATGAAAAAATCCTTCCTGCCCGGGATGCGAACACCGATCTCCTGTGCAGAACGGCGACACACTACTAACTCTTCTACAGAAGCCTCCTTATGACTTTTATTAAATTTAATATTTTTTATTAAAATAATTAATTATATTTATACACGAGATTTAAATGTCAAACGACACAGAGATAAGCAATTTATTTATATATTGGAGTATGGATTTTATATTATTTATTTTATATTTATTCATAGATAAAACAAGAATTGTTAAGCGCCCTCGAGCCACGACTCGGTCCTGAACGAGTTCTCCGCTTGGGAGGTGGATTGAGCCTACAATTATGTGGAAAAGGCTCAGTGCCCCCTCCACCTTCTCCTGCCTCCTCCGGAATGCCTTTGCCTGTAATGCTGCACGCCTGTCCTCGTCATTTTGACACCGTTACTTATTTTGATGTGATTATTATTTATTATTTATTTATTATTATTATTAATTTATTTATTATATAATTAATTAAAATTACCAATTTATATTGATTTCTCTTTAATATAGCGCTTGTCTACTACTCGTGTGGGACGTCTTCTTCTACTTGCTGAAGTTCTTCCAAGCACTCAAACGATACTACATGGTGAAGGTTGTCTGATTCACGATGGTTTAGCGGTTTTAGCGAATCGACAAACATCTGGACAAGGAAGAAGTGGAAATCGTTGGCTCTCACCAACCGGATGCGCCACTTTTTCAGTTCAAATTCATATTCCAGGAGGGACTTATTTAGCTGCACATCCTTCATTCGTACAACATGTTGCAGCTCTAGCGATGGTCCAATCTGTCGTTGGGGAACCTGGCTTGGAGGTGAACATTTTTAAAGCAAATCTAAAATATTTCATAACTTTTTAAAAAAGAGCCAAGAGATGAAAATTTATTTATGTCAATTGAATACCAAATGATATAAATAAATTTGCCTGGGGAATATATATACTCAATCTAAAATAAATTATTAAATTATTATTAAGTTGTTTACAATGATGTATAAGGCTGAAAAGATTTTAAAAATATTTAAATTCAAAAAACCTTTTAGAGAAAATTAACTTTTTTTTGCTTAAAAATATTGAATAATATGAAAAGTCTAAGCACTTATTGAAAATATTTATTTCATTTCCTATAAATGATTTTTTTAAGATTCAAGGTCCAATATTATTCAACTATTTTATACAAAAAGTGCATTTTAAATAAAAGCCTTTTTAAAAGATTTTTTATTTTATAATTTTTTAGTCAAACAAAAGGTTTTCTGGTGGCGCGGTAAAAACGTTGCAATCACTCATAATTCATTTTTAAAATTTTTTTTTCTCTTTACATACATTTTTTGAAATTATTTTTTGTATTGTCATTGGAATTGAGTCAAAATTAAAAATTTCAGATTTCTAGTTGATCGGGTTTTTAAAATCACCTACAATATTTAATTCTGCAAATGGATAAAGCAAATTCAATGAAATTCAAAATTATATTTATATACTACTATAGTAATACAGTGGGGTTACATAACGCGAGAAAAAGTCCCTTATTATAGATAATCATATCAATATTTAACCTTTTTTTTATTTTCTCATTCTTTTAGACATTAGATCTTCGTATAAAATGGCCCAATGACGTATATTTGGGTTTGTCAGCCAAAGTTGGTGGCATTCTTGTAAATACTACTCATATCGACGATCGTTTTATTTGTACTATTGGTAGGCCATTCTATTTTATTATTTTTCTTTATTTATTTAATTAATTAATTATTAATAATTGTTTAGGATGCGGATTAAATTTAAATAACCCGGAACCAACTATAAGCATCGCCAAAGCTATAGAAGATCTTGGACCAAATAAACCTAGTCTTTCTCTTGAAAAATATCTTGCCTCTGTGTTCTCAAGACTTGAATATTTGCTTGATCAATGTCAGGTAATTTCTTCTTTTTTTTTTTTATTTTGGAACTTGTAAATTATCTATGGGAAGTTGCCATACCGACACAGATAGCACCCGGGGTCATAGAGTGAATGTGCAAAACAAGAAGTTGGTATAACAAATGTCATCCATCTAGAATGAATAATCGTACTAAATGCCATATTCACCCTTACTGCCTCTCGATATGTCGTCGTATGAAATGCAAGTGAAATTCATCAGCCGAAAAACTTAGTATGCACCCTTTCCTCTATCTTTGCCCACTTCAGTTAAGGACTCATTTCGGGCAACTACTATATAAATTTAGGGCAAATGAACTATCGCATAACATTAAGGGTAGTAAAATTGAAATTGTATTTATATTTCATATGACATATACGTGACCTCACACCTACATCATATGAACTGCAAGTACAAATCTAATTCTACTATACTCGAACTTACCACACCAATTTATATAGTAAAATTAGATTGGTTGCCAACTGAGAAGTAAGCAAGGAAAGAGCGAATAAAAAGTGTACAAACCAAGTTGAGGAAAACAACCATGATGATTGATTATATTTATTATAAGACAAGGTGATATATAACTCTTAAAAACTCTTTCCGTAGGGTTGGCTATCTAGTGTTGGTGAGCATACCATATTACTTAGTGTTAATTTATGCTATTATTATCAATATAATAAAGGAAATCGTTTTTTAATGAGGGAAATAAAAAATAGATTCTCATGTTATTATAATGTTATTATAAAAAAATATATAATCGTATGTATACATTCATTGTTATGTACCATACAAGGTTCTCCATGACTACTTTGGGCGTAATTACACACAGTCTATAAGTATAAGTCTTAATTTTAAATATGATTGTTTTTGCAGGCAGGTGCAGTAGATAATGTTCTGAACGAATATTACGCCAGGTGGTTGCATTCGAATCAACCAGTAGAAGTCGTTGACAGTCGAGGACAGCAACGGGAATCAGCTGTCATCCAAGGCATCGATGAAGATGGCTTCTTATTAGCTCGTTTAAATAAAGGAGGACGTCTTATGTCTCTGCATCCTGACGGTAATTCTCTTGACATGTTTCGTGGGCTGATTGCACCTAAAATGTGATCATATGCCTTCTATTATCATCGACACAATCTCACACACTATCACAATTTCACTTAGGATATCTAAACACTTAACAACTACTAGTCAGATTTAGAAAAAACAAAAATATTTTTGTGTTCCTAGACAAATTTTTCTTCGTCTGTGTTAAATATTCTATGTGCCCTCTAAAAGAGGAATGAATAGTAGAATACTAGATTTTTGGCCAGAAAAATGTTTTATTTTATGGCGCATAAACAGACAGCTATTGAAAGAAACTTGATCTGAATATTTATTTTTTTATATATATATTGTAAAAAAAAATAATTAGATTCGAATCAAATGAAAAATTTTGATTCAAATCAACAAATAAAAAAATCAATCCATTATTTATTATATATTTTTAAAGCCTCACTGGCTAATAAAAAAGTTTTGGCTTTGAATTAAAATATACAAAGTTTTGTCTTGCATTTGAACAAATATTTAACCAGGAAAACAAGAGTTTTTTTTCCTTTTGATCATGAGATCAACTTTCACAAACTTTACATATATTTTGCCCATAACGTTCTAATGTCATGTCACCTTTTATGGATTTGGTGTTGTACATAAATTGAAGGGCATCTAGGATTTTATGTAGAGATGATCAAATACCCACGGATAAGCTCTCTCTCCAGGTTACTTTTATGAACATCAGAAAAAGTGTGATTCTTCAGTTTATTTTAAAAAAAAAAGATTATACATATAAAAAGATATTTAGATTTCTATTTTATTTATTTTTTCTGCTGTTTGGATTTGACACTTTTTATACTTTCTCTATTGTTGAAAATCTTTTGACATGGGTCAGTACAATTAATACCTTTTTCTATTTTTATCATAAGAAAAATTGAAATGAGAAGCCTTCAACTCAGGATTATATAATACCTGCGGTAATCGCCTCTTTAACCTTATATAAAACTAAAATGACATTGGGGCTAACAGGCGTATTGTTGGCCTTAATTGTCAAATAAAGGTGAATAAAAGAAAATTGATAACTCTCGATAATTTTGGCGATATATGCTTGAATTGAATTTAGAATTATTTTCTTCTTTGTATTTTATAATTCCGATTATAAATCCATTGGAACTGGACCAAGATAATTTCGCAGGGCAGATTCAGCTTGAATATTCATTCTTTTTTCTGATCATCTCTCCCATAATGAATTGTTAAATATTTATTCCACTTTAAGGTGATACCACCCTTCATAAAATCATATTCCTTCTGAAACTTTGTATATTTTAATACAATACACTATGATCTTTTTCTTTATATCAAATTTTATTATAAATTATCTAATAACTGAAAAAAATTCTAGTCAAATTTAAATTAAAATGTTACTTACATATATTTAAATATATATATTTGTTATTTATTATTATTGTTTTAAAATTATTTATTCAGAATAAATTAAAGCGTCATCGCCATTTGTATGCCAACTTATAATAAAGATGGATTTTAATTCATCTTTATGAAGATTGAGTACAGATCAAGTGCCTAACCTAACTATATTTATTTAATTGTTAAATTCTTTAGAGACATGCATAATCTAAAAAAATTTAAAATATATATTTGGTATTTATAAATTCTTGAATATTTTAAAAAATTTAAACACGACAATAGTCCACTCTAATCCTAATTTGCAATTAGAATCAGTTACTTATCCAATTATGTGTCATGTATATATGAGTTAAGATATACTTGGCTCTAAATTCTAAAGATCTATAAAACATACACAATATTACGAAGCATTTGGGATCATCAGACTCCTACACACTGAACAACAGTTCCAAACCATTCTTGGGAAAAAAGCTGATTAGTATGAATTTGATGTTTTTGCAGTGCTAACCTTCATGCATTTATATATATATTTGAGCCAGCCCCAAATATAATAAATAATACACTATGCAGGTAACGTCTACAGATTCCACCCCGATATTCTTGGGACTTCCTTCCCCAATCCACCCGAAAAATTATCATGGGCAGGTGTGCATAGAGAACAATAAAAATTTTTTATTGAATCCCGAGATCATAGGTCACTAAAGACTTTTTATTTTGTCCTATATTTAAGAAAAAAAAAAATATTTTTTTTTTAAATTTTAAATTGATTTTATACCAATTAATTTAAATAAATGTGCCTGTATAATTAGTATTGTAAAAATATATATATATCATTTAATGTCTATATGGCCTCAGATGCCGAAAAGACAAAAAAATCGATAAATAAATAAATAGAAACATGAGAAAATTCTATTATATATGGCCATCGGTAATTCCCACTGCCTTTTGAATGATCCACGAGTCCATATGGTTCGCTTTCCGTTCTGAGCAATAAAATTTATTTAAAAAAAATATTCTTCGGAATTTTTTCTCCTTGAAAAAAATAATAATTTTCATCTTACCCTCCGAAGATTTAAGATCCAGCATTAAGATGCATAAGGTAATTTTGATTCAACAATAGAAATAAATAATATATTATTGTTGATTTCGAGTCGTCGGATAACTGAGGCTCAAACTCAGGCTTTGTGGGGCATAGGCCTTAACCTTAACCTGATGTGGCTTTTAATATTAATAAATAATGAAAGATGACAAAGATAACGAAAATATATATATATTATTCTAAAAGCCTTAAGTTCGGTAAATATTATAATTACGAAAAAAAATTAAATATTAGCACTTTTTATAATGACATCTCTTGAAATTAAATTCTTAAATGAGTGATTATTAAGTTCGTGATGCATTCTTCTTGTTCACTTATAAATGATAACTATTCTATACTTTCTCTTACAATAACAAGAATTTATAAAAAAAAATATCTTGATGCATGTTTCTAAATTAAAAAAGACACTGGCCATATTACTTAAATAGGAAATATTAATAGCTATAAATTGTAAAAAAAAATGTGCTTGAAATATATTGCAAGAAGTGAGAAAAATTATAAATAAATATATATATATACATATATACACTACATTATAATTTAAAGGAATTATTTTGGTAATTTTGTTAGTCTCGTACTCAGTTTCAACTATAACTATAAATTGTATTGTAATAATTATTGTGAGAGCTGTTTCCTTTTTGAAGCCAGAGAATGGTGATTGGAAATAAGACTACCAACTTCTAATTAGGGTTTCTAATACCCATACCCCTATTTCATCCATTTATCTATAGAGAATCTCAAAGATGATCTTTGTCATTTCTCGTTAATCTTATATTTTACAATCTCGGAGTTAAAATGGTCTACTCCTAGTTGAAAGAATACTCATTCATATTTGCTACTTTCGATCAATTATAGACTGTTAGGAAATAGGCCTTTTTTGAAAGAATTAGTAATGCTTAGATATTATCCAGACTGATCAATGCCGACTCCCAAAAATTTTTGAGAAAGAAGCCATTTTTACAAATAATAGAGTATTTGAATGTTTCTAGCTTGATCTTAATCATGATCTTAGTCCTAATTACTTCTGAGGTATGTGAAATTATTTTTCATCATTCATCAATTATTTATACCCAGAGTCCAAATTTTATTAAAATTGAACGAAAAATAAGAAAATACATCAAAATAAAAAATTGGGTTACATTTCTTGTAGGATTGTTTAAACTACAAAAATTGTTTCATGGCCCCACCCCCTCAAAAAAATGCTCTATTAAATACAAACAAATCGCGGTCGATATCTGTGTACTTTAAGGAATATATTGCGCTTTTCACTTCGGAATATAATATATATAAAGAATACAACAGTATAAAATAAATAATTGTTTTTTTGAATAAAAAAATTTATTACTCTTTGCTTGTCTAACCGAAGGTTGTTTTATTATCTCATCATGTTGGTAATTAATCTTGACAAAGTATCTCCTTTCAATCGAGGGTTATATACGTCTGTCCTAGTTCAACGGAAACAACCAGAATACAATCCCTATGGTTTCCTTAAACTCAAAGTGGACTCTATTCCTTATTCCAACAATTACAATGACAATTTGTTCTCCATTTACCATATCCCCAAATAAAAGATAATTTTGAATTATGGTAGTGTATATATATATATATACTTATAATACAAATACAAACAATGCAAAGGAAGAAATCCTCTCATTGTTTATTGTTATAATTGTCCAGTAGAATTTTTTTTAAGATTTAGTTATCTTTAAAAAAAAAATTGGAGAATTTTAGCTATATTTTTATAGTCCTTTTGAATAATTTTTATATTATATTATTTTTAGAAAATGGAAAAAAATAAAAATAAAAATTATTTTATTCTGTAAAAAATGTAGTAATAAATTTATAACTTCTTCCATTTAAATAACAAAAAATTTAAAAAAGGCAATTCTAAAAAACAATTCAATTACATTAAATGTAAAAAAAAAAACGCTTTTGTGCTTACTACGGCTGTTTGTGAATTATATCTTCGATTATCAATAATATTATCTGAAAAAAATATGTGTAATCTCCGAAAAAATAAAAAATAATCAATAAGATATTTTTAAACAAAAACTTATCAATGTCTCTCTCTGTGTCTTTTTCTCCTCTTTATCAACAAAATTTAAAAAATATCTTCTTTAATATAATGTATATTTTCAATAATCAAAGTTAATTACTTGATTTCAATAAACAATTAAAAACAAATATAATTATTACTTCCATGTAAAGTAGGAATGTCAGACTTCTGGCCTACGAGGTGATTTTTCTTGTTCCCTTGCCTCTACACACTATGACTTTGCCCTGTTCTATGTTAATAGATTTCTCGTTCATTGAACGTTGAATGTTATGACTCTAGAATCCAAAAAATGTTCTAGAACAGAGTTGTTATCTAAAATCCAAAATTTAATTTGACAATTAGCGCCAAACAAAACACTTGCATTTTCGTAGGAATCAAATATCTTTAATTGTGCATATAAGAACAACTCACCATATCAACTTGACGTCTCTAGTGGATGAGAGCCCTAAATTAAATAGGCCATTCATAATTAAATTTGAAATTTTTTATGCCAGTTCTTACAATTATGCTAGTAAAAAAAAGGGGTCAAAGACAAAACCAATTTTAAAGAAAAAAGGTAAATAAACAATTCTGATGAAATAATTAATTATTTATTAAAAAGAAATTTATTTATTTATAAGTAGGTAATAATAATATCAAGATGTAAATTTCTGAGGCTTTTATAACACTGGCTAATATATGCCTCTAATATCAGCATTAAAAACTCTTAAAATTTAGATGGATATCGATCAATGTACATTACATGTATTTAACTAAATTTTGTCACAATTTTTGATATTTCAAAAAAAAAAAAAAAAAAATAGATAATATAAATAAAAATATAGCTCATGTAAATTTTTTGTTACATAAATAAATGAAGCGATATGGAAGTTGTAATTTTTATATCTTTTTTTTCTTTGCCTTTAGTTTCAAGACTTGTTCTTCCCAAGTGCCAAGAAGTGCGAAGACCCATTTGTCCTTTCATCTTGGCTTAGGTCTTTCTGGGAATTCTTTTTCCAGACCTCTCCTCTGATTAGCATCTTCCATTGTGACCATGTGAGGACCATAGTTATTTTTCTTTCAGAATGCCGAACTGATATATTTTATTTACCTAGTGAAATTATTAACTAAAATCGGACTGAAAGGCTGGGCTTCCATTCTGGCATTAATATCTGTTCCTTTTTCAACAAATTTTGCCATTACCAGGAATTGGCTCCAATAGAGACGAGATTTAGTGGTCTAAACCCATTTTTAGATTTCAATTTTTTTAAATGATCTTTCACTGAATGTAGTCAAATGCAATTACGTTTCCATGTTTAACAAAAAATAAATATGTATACCTGTAATGTAATTTGATAAAGGTGGGAGCAGAAATGAGAAATGTAGCTATTATTTTTTCATTCAATTTAATTTTTTGTGAGCTACTATTAGGTCCGGGTAAGGTCCATTTTCAATACCTAAAGAAAGTCAAAGCGGATGTCAGTATAAAAATATTCATCAGCATATTAGAATGCAACCGATGAATGGACCGCTAAATATATACTATATAGATATTTATGATTATATATGGATATAAAGCAGTGAGGCAAATTTTATAAAAAAAAAAAGAATAGGTTGCATTTATCATTTTTGCCCCAATTTTTATCAAATTTCATCACAGTTATACATATTTATGTTATTTTATTCATTTATTTATTTTCATTAAAATGTACATAAATAGAGCTTCTTCCCTGTCCTTGTGTGTAAGTATAATGGAAGAGAAAAAAAGTTATTAAATTTTAAAAGTAAAAAAAAATCATTGAGCATCTGCCATAGAGAACATTATTTAAAAATTGTATTATTAAATACAATTAAATTAAATTAAATAAATTAAATAAATTTTTTCAACGACACACAAGTGCTCGACAATCAGAAATTATCATCAAGGATCAGATGGGCAAAGGTACATTTTCGAAATTGTGTGCATCTCTGGATCTCTGCACACACTATCGCACACATACAATGGTGGCCCTTGGGCGTTTTCCACCTATTTCCACCTATTTACACCTCAGGATCTCTGCAGGAAGACCACTCCAGACCTTGCTATTCGTCATCTCAAATGAGATCTATGTATTGGGCAAATAAACATAAGAGCCCGCTTTGAAGAGCGTGGAGTAAGTGAGTTATATAAGTAATATGGAGGTGAGGGGTAATTTTAAATATAAAGCATGAGAAACAAAAAGTCAATATTAAAAAAACCCTACATCTCCATAGAGTAAGTGTGGGAGAAGCAAAGCCAAATTAAGGCGCACCCAGTCAGGTGTCATAACCGCCAATTGTCTCAATAGGTATAGGACACCCAATACTTTTCGGCAAAATTTGGGTAAAGTGATCTTCCACTATGAGAGTTCTATTATGACCATTCCCAAATCCCTAACGTGATTCAAATAATTAATTGCCACAGTGTTGACTTTCACGGTTGATAAGGGTAACGGAAGCAATCTAGGCGAAAAAAACTGGTCTGAGTTTTGGCTAGGCTAAGATCCAATTTGTTTATTATGTATCAGGTCGAATCATAATTAACTTCCGTTTTTTTATCAGACATTTTGCTTTCATTAAATAACAAAATTATATTAATTTATTATGTATTCACCACTATTATATATGACCTTCTCCCAACTTCCTGGCAGCTCCTTGTAAAATGTGGTTGGTTTGGACTGAAAGAAATTTTCGACAGCCTCACTGACTTGCTCTTGAAGATTTTTCCATTCAAAAAATTTTATAAGGAACAGAAAAGGTGGTAGGTGTCGGGGCAAGGTTCGGGGAGAAAGTTGGGTATGGTAAAACAGACCATCTAAGCTCAAGAATTTTTTCTTGAGTCACCCTTGCTGTATGTGGTCGCGT
>JAAAKE020033893.1:0-27110 GCA_010014785.2 Anisolabis maritima
TTCCTATCTATATAATTATTTAAATAACTAACTCTAGCTAAATCCTTTTTTTCAACTAACTGCTTATTTAACTCCCGGAATTTTTTCTTGTGTTCGAGAGACCTATTCCTATTAGAATATGCTAGCCTACATTTACGCTTCAATTTCTTAATGATAAATATAAATTTTCTATTTCTTTCTTAGCCTTAGAAATTCATCGGGTTAAATTTTATAGGATACGACAGAAAAGTATAACAAGTAACCCGTCGCATTGTTATGATTGTTTTGAGTGAGGATAGGGAAAAAAGCTGGCCTAGGGATAGCAAAAGAAATGCCAGTTTTAGCTCTGGTAATTCGTAGTCGCCATTCACTTAAAAAACTTAGCAGATATGAACCCGTTAGTGAAATAAAGATAAATTTTAATTAAATGATATCCGTTATCCGTCTATATTTATTTAACATCGGGCCGCGGTGGAGAGAGGTGGTAATGCATTTTATTTTGCTAAAATGATGTTTTCAGCCTACTTTCAAGATATTTGGTATTTGATGGTTTTATTTCATTTTCTTGTAATTTCTGGTTTTCAATGTTTACTTTTCCACACTACACTTTCTTGGAATTTTATTATTTCCATTACCAAGTTTCCAAAATCAAGCGAATTCAACTTTGATAAGTTGGGATCTTCAAATTGAATAGTAGGTGGGAATTGGACGAATTGTAAGTTCTCGGAATTGAACAAACCTCTCTGGAAGCATATGTTTGGCGTTTTCAATTATAGAAGGATACTTGTTGAGTATGTTTTCTTTTTCTTCTGCCACTTAAATCGAAATTTGCAAAGTGTTTCTCTAATAGTGAGAAATATTTCAGCTTGTTGCTTGCTGGATCTAGCCGAAAAATTCCTAAATTGTCATCACTGCTATAAGTTACCAAGTTCTAATTAAACATAATTTATAACGAATTTAATAATGAACGATGATTCTTAAATTTTTAAAAGGTGTAGGGTACTTAAAAGTCCTTTATAGAGTATCATAACTGGAAATTATTGGATATAAGTACCTAAAAATTATTGAGAAGTGGGTCGCTTTGTGGCCTGTGGGTCATTGGTTCGCCATCCCTGCACTGGGCCTACATCTGAAAAAAAATTATTTCACTTTATTCCATTGCTGCACGCAGAACAAAAAAAGTCCCCGTTTTTTTATATTAAGATAAATAAATACTCCTTTGTGTGTTCTTGTTTCCTTTTCTATTTTTTTTATTCTCCCCATATTTATATTTGTTTAAAAAATAAAAGTCACTTCTTGGTGCTCGGTCTTAGATTAAACAAAGGGATAAATCCCTTTGATAAATCTTCCCCTTCTTCTACCTTACCTAAACTTAATTGCTTTCAATTAAGGAAAAAAATAAACAAAAACTCTATACATATATATAGTAAGAGATTTACTTTCTACTCAGGTACGTATATTAGAACCAAAAATAAATACAAACAAAAAGACTAATTAGAAGTAAAATCAGAAACAATAATCGCTAGTTTTTATTCTTTAATATGTATAAAATGACTAGCCTCGAATAAGAGACGGCAGGAACGGGGAGACATGGGCACTTATCATTCAATATTCACATCAATTGGTATCCCATTGATTTAAATAAATTTTCATCGGTCTGCCTGGGATCCGAACTTACACCCCTTGGCTTTTAAGGTTATCAATACTGACAATGTCAATATCTCTAACCTCTCGGCCTCGGGTAGGGACTAACTTCTTAAATTTTATTTATTTAACCTTTAGCATATAGATAAATAGTATATATTCCTACGTATTCAATGAGAGAAGAAACCTTTACTATTCATTTCCCTAGATGTCATAGATTGATAGAAAGTATGAGTGTGTAGAGAGATCAAACAAAAAATCTTTAGAATAGATAGAATGAATTTCATCAAGGAATTGATTGAAATCTATTGAATCAGAAAGAGAGAGAGAGAGAGGAAAAGAGAGACCAGGTGATTCAAAACATCAAATTGTCAAACTTGTTAATGAATAGTTTGTGTTTTGAGTTGTATTTGAAAACAATAGGAAACTCTGACAAAAGATAACAAACAGACTAGACAGACTACAACAATAACATATACGCATAAAATTAATTAAACAAAAATTGTTATCAATGGAAACAAGACTAATAAATTCTATAATATATATATTTATCTACTGAATCAAAGTTAAAAAAAAATATATATAGATATAAAATTAAGATAACTATAGGTTAGAGAAAAGTTAACTCTCAATTCCCCCACCCCTGAAAGGAATAAAAATAAAAAAAGAGAAATCGAATTTTTTAGAATTCTATTTAATGTTTTTATCCCATATAGGGGAGTATTTAATTTATCTTCACTAGTTTATTTTTGGTCTTCTTGATGCTGAACTCTAAATTTTTACATGACTCAAAATTTGTTTATGGGATTAAAAAGAACTAATTTTGATTATGAGAACAGCCCATATTTCTAGTTTTTCCTTTTTTTTATTTAAAATTTTTGTCATGGACTCTTTTTGAGACTTTTTATTACACATTCAAATTTGATAAAATATATAAAATAATATCTCAAAAAATCTTAGTAGTATTAAATATTAATCTTTTTTTATCTCTAATCAATCAATACTATAATATAAATATTTAATCAGTCTTATCTTAAATTTATTTATGTAATTACGGCTTCGTCTTTTACAGTACTCCTTTTACGAAAAAAAATTCTTTCCCCCCCCCCCCCCCAAATAAATTACATTAGCATTGGATGATATTAATATCCGCATACCTCTTATCAGTCTTTTCAAATTTAAATTCTGCGAATTAATTAATTATAATTAAATCAAATTTTAGAGAAATTTTAAAAAATATTGCGCCTTTTATTCCGCTTATCATCATCTTTCAGCCCCTCTGTTCACTACTCCTGCTACGGCTTGTAAAACAGAAAAGTAAATAAATAGCACATTCATATGTGTGAATTGTATTCATAATATGCATGTTTTCAAAAGAATATAGGGTTTTTTTTAAGAATTTAAAAAACCAAAATTTTCAATTTTTTTTTGATATTTCTACTATAGAGGTTAGAAATATAATAAAAATTGATTTAGAAATTATAAGTAGACTAAAAAAAATAAAGATGGGCTCTAGCACTTTAATAAAGAAATTGAAAAAAACAAAAGAAGAGGGTCAAAAGATCGCACACATATGTTAATCAGGGAAAATATAAACATCAAAAATTTTATAATAAATTGAGATTCAAGTGAAGAGTCTCTCCAGTAAGGTAGTGGCCTGCCCAATGGGGATTTTTTTTTATTAATAAAAATATCAAATCCTTTTACTTTTGATAAGTAAGCTAGATTCCTGGGAAAGAATTTAAAGAAATTCCAAACGGATTTGTCTCTTGTGATGAGGCCCTATTAATGGATCAGATTCCATTCCAAAAAGGCAGATGGGATGTTTTCCATCAGCAAAGGCGGAATTGCATACATCTCTCTCTTCAGAACAATGCTCCATTTGTCTCTCTCTCTCTCTCTCTTTATCTCTTTTTTTGGATCTTTGAGAAAATAAATAAGAATATAAAGGATGCTTTTTATTCCTTTTTAAGTAGTATAACTCGATGGCATCATCAAAAGAGGATTATATATTAACTTTTTATTTTTTTTATTTTTTTTTTTTATTTTATTTAAAACTTGGTTTGGAAAAAAAGTAATAAATAAATGGATGGGGACTACATGAGGTGGGTTCATGAGAAATCATTGATATTATCCATTTAATTTCCTTAAATTTCTCTTTTTTTTTCTACAAAACAAAATATCTTCACATTAGTCAACATATTGATTTTGAACTCTAAGCACCAAATTACGTCGTCGTAAAAACGTAATAATCAATGTTGAGCAATTTAACTACATTATTTTGTCATATTAAGTTTTTTTTACTTATATATTGATTTTAAAATGGTTAACAATTTTTTTTCCTCCCTTGATTTTCTTGCGCCCTCATTATAATAATGACTCATAATTATTCATTCAGGGTCTTAAGCAAAAGGGCATTAATGACGTTAGGGCAATAATGATAAAAAATTCCTCTCATATTTTCCTCTCTTAAATATTAAAAGATAATGTGCTTTGATTTGTGGGAAATAAATAAATAAATATCAGCCTTTTATTATATATAGCCTATATTCTCTTCTAAATTTTTTTATTATTTTCAAGACATTTTTAGTAAAAGACCAACGAGGAACCTAATAGGAACACTGTCCCTTAGTCCAGAATGGTTCGCTTCCCGTCCCATGCGTCAAAATTTTTTAAAATAATATTGGCTACCAATTAATTTAAATAAATTTAGACGAAGTCTAAATGGCCTCACCAAAAAAGATTTAAAAAAATAAACCCCAGTAGGAAGGCCTAAATGATCATTTTTTGAAATGAAAAACAAATGAGGTCACTTCAAAACATTTCCTTATTTTTTTACATTACATTTTTAAATTAAGGCCTTTGTGCTATAACTATCTATCTTCATTGCCCAACTGGAAATTGTATGCCAATTTTTTCATTTTAATTCATTAGGAAAAAAAGCTTGTCTTCTTGCCTTATAACCATCCAAATTATTTTTAATAATATATATAATGATTAATTCCTAGAATAATTATATTAATACTTGGATATAAATAAAATATTTATTGATATATTATATTAATAGTAATAGCTTGAGATTTGTAATTAATATTTTTTTTTTTTTTCAGGTAAGTGATGATCGCTGTTGCCCTTCAACTGAAAACTGAAAGTCCGTACGAGTAAGTAATAATAAAATTTATAAAAGTGATGTATAGTTACGTGAGAAAAGCGGTTGGTTTTCTTTTTCTCCGAACCCTTACACAAAATATTTATTTATTTATTATTTGCCTATACATACCATAATGTTTCAAATATTGATTTATAATGAAACGCATATTCTTTCTATCGCTTCTTGTCCCTTGATTATTTAAGGACCGGACTTTGATAGGAAACATAAATAGAAAGGAGTTTAGTCAAACATTTAACTTACTAAATTTCTTCAAAATTTCAAAATTAAAAAAAAAATTTTTAGGAGGGAGAGGGGAATAATGATAAGGTTAAATAGCGAATTTTGAGAAAAGCGAAAAAAAAGTACATCAGTAAAGTACTAGTACTACTTTATTGAAAAGGTTCGAGGTGCAGTCTTAGCTTAAATATAAAATTTCAGCCTCCGACGTTTTTGAGAAATCTTGTTCACACTCAGATCATTTTACAAGATCGATCAGGGGCCCTCAAAACATGTATTTCCGTTGAAATAGATTTTTTTGCGATCGCAATCTCACTTTATATCACATAAATAGGTAAGAGAAAGTAAAAAAAATCTCTAACTCAAAGTTATAATGAAATAATGAGAAGAGGAATAAGTCAAAAGTTATTTTATGGTCAACGTTTTGAACGCTAATCGTACTTTTCCTCAGGATAAGAATAGGTTAATTTAAAAATTTTATTAGATTGTGCTATAATTTTCTTGTCCTGAAGAAAAGTGAGCTTTAAGCTTTTCTTTTAAAATAAAATAATTATATTAATCTCAATTGGCTGATTCTTCTCCTTTTCATTTCATGAGGCATCAAAAAACTCTTGGTCTTAAGAAAATCTATTTTGGAAGCTCTCTAAACCGAAATGGATGAAATTTTGTAAAAGTATTATACTGAACTAAGAGGGTGATTATATATCTTTGGGCCAAAGAGGTGCCGGAAAATTTTGTCGTTTTTTAACCCTTTTTCAAAGTATCTGTACAACCGGTAATTTATTCCGGGCCTTTCGCATCACGGGTTTTACTCAAACTTTTTTCTTTTGAGCCACATAAATTTTTTTGAAACGTCAAGCAGCCCGCAACTACTGATGATTGACATTCACTTGATAAATTTCCATTCACGAAATTGAATAATTGAATTCACATCATCTTATTTACTGTTTTTAATTAAAAGAAAAAAAAAGAAGTAATTTTAATATATATCTTTCATTGGTAGCTAAAAAAAGGCGGAGATACTGATATTTAAATATATTATTCAGCTGCACATTTTAAATAAAATTTTTTTGATCGAAAAAATCTTTAGGACCTAAAAATATTGCTGGTCTATATACTCCCTCGGCAAGTGAGAGGCCCTATCTAATTTTTTTTTCGGAATATATTTTATAAATATTATTTCCTAAATAAATTCACTCAATAAACAAAAAATCAATTTCTCTTCATTTTCGTTAGAAACAACAATACGCACTCTCTTGGGCTTTCTTTTTTTTTGTGAAATTCTCTTTAGCTTTAGGTGGTGATTTTTTTTTAAATAAAAACAAAAGCCTTGGTAATAAATATACCGTTACCTTCAATAGCACACACACCAGGGCCAGGGTAAAGCAAGCCGTTGATGACCGAGTTTTTTTTTTTTGCCCCTCGTGCCAAAAGCTATCCGCTTTAACCACTATTGTTCCCTTGGCCCTTTTTCCACCCTCCCGCCCTCCACGAGTGTTGTGTAATAGTTCACACGTGTGCTGCATGACACGTGAAATGGCCCAGCCATGTGGCCAATTCATTACAGCTCCCAATTGTTCTTGTCATTAATTCATCTATCTATCTCACTCAACTTTTCATTACCTACCTACCTACCTAGCAATCCACACTTTTGATAAATAAATATTGGGGTCTATGGATGGGGGAAAAAGTTTTGATAGGCACGGAGAGGGAGAGAGATGGCAATTAATCAATAGGATAAAGAAAGGGGAAATTATTTATTTTAAAAATATTTGTGCCATTCATTCATCCATTCATTTATACCAGAATCCAAAGAAATACTATACGATTCAAAATAAATTGAACATTGGATTTAAAAGAGAAGGAATCAATGGCAAGGTATTCCCCACCTTTTAGAATATTTGATTAAAAAATATCTCAGATATGAAGCTTTTTAGTCTTATTATGCATAATTTGAGTATGTATATATAATTATGTGAGCCATAGATCTTGCTGTTCCTTCTATTTTTTATTTATATTTATAGTACTTCATTTATTAACACCATTTGAATTATATATATTATATTGAAAATATCGATAGCTACCAGCGGGTCATTAAGACCCATCCGAGATTAGAAGTGCTTGGACTTACTTAATTTGAAAGATCTTGTTGATTGTTTCCCCTCCCATCCGCCAATGTCGCCGTCGCTGCTCCTTTTCTCTATAAAATATTACTAGTATCCATTATTTTATTTATTATATTTTATTTATAGGTTTGAAATCTCAAAATTGTTTGTTCAATAAAAAATTAATTTTCCCATTACAAAATATAGTTTTATTTATTAAATGAAAAATTATTTACATCTTATTTTTCTTATTTCTGGCTGTAAGTGTAAAAAATAACTATAGTTTATATAAAATAAAATAAGGTGAACCAATGGGAAAAGCAACACTTTTTAAAAACACTTTTGTTCACCCTCTAACAAAATTTAGTAATAGCATTTGTTCATAATTCATTATAAAATTTTTATTTTTATATTTATAAAAATCTGGTTCTACAGCCACACATCAGACAACTTTCTCTTACCAAAGATAAGAAACATGACACCAAATTTTTTGCCCCCCTGTTCACAATTAATTAATTTACCTTTCATTTTTAGAGAGTTTTCTTTTATGTCTTTTAATCTATTATTAATACTATTTAAAAAAAATTAAATTTAAATTTTTTAGACTTTCGGCATCTGAGGCCATTTAAACTCCGTCCTTATTTATTTATACTAATTGGTATCCAATATAATATAAATAAATTTTTGTCGCTCGGGAAGGGAAGCGAACCTCTGACCTGGAACGTGAGACGAGTCCTCTACCTTTGTACCAAGGGATAGGACAATTAATTAAATTAAATTAAAAAATTAATTTAATCCCAAGTATTAATAAATCTTTTTTTTATTTTATAAAATGTTTTTGTAGTGTAAAATTGATATTTTGTTACCATAGCAATAGGTCTTCCTATCTTTTCTATAGGATATTTAAAATTCAAAATTGGGACCCCATACTATTTTAAGGTAGGAAATGTATCTAGGAATCAAATGAAATAAAAAATTTCAGCTTTACGTTTTGACGTTTTTAAGAAATCTTGTTCACATATATATTTTGCGAAACCCATTTTTTTAGACTCAGGGATCCATAAAACGTGTATTTCTGTTGAAATCGTTTTTGCGATCGCAAGACTTTCTCACAATATATTACATATATTGGAAAGAAAAACAAAAAACATATAGTTATGTTTGAAGAGCCTCTGGAGCAATTAATGGAAAAATTGTGAATATGTGTAATATGGATTGCCTACCTTCCAGCAAATAAAAAAGAAGTAATATATTTTCTTTTTGTTTTATTGTATTTTACAATTTTTAAAGGCTTTTGTAGGAAGGGCAAATCAGATTACGCTACTATTTCTTTATAAATTTAATAAAATTGGAAAGTATTTTCAAAACACCCTGTATCTAAAATTTAATTTCGCAACCGGTTTAATTTATATGAATATTTTCAATTTGATAACACGATTACAATCGTTTTTTTTTTTAAATCAAAAGCAGTAAGCCCAAATGTAAAAAAAAAAAATAATGAGATCGTAAAAAATAAAGTTATTTTCCTTTTCTCTTAAACGATAAATTATTATTGAGATAAGTTCATTGATTCAAACAATTAATTAAATAGATCCTTGAAAATGAAATAAAAAGATGTAAACAACGATTACATTTAACAAACGTTCAGTGAGCGTTTTGTTTTTGTTTTTTTCTTTATTTTTTATTCATTTTTTATATTTATTTAAAAATTTCCCACGTGGATTTAGCAAATTAATCGAAAGAAGAGTTTAAATGAGGACTGAAATAACTTGTTTTCTTAAAAAGAGTTTAAAATCAATGAATAGTTTTTGGAGTTCGTTTAAACGAACTCATCTATGATTAGAAATTCTCTTTCTTTTGTGATTTGAGGAATTAATCAAATTTACTAAAAAAAAAAAAAACTAAAATCTCTTCCAATCAAATATCGGCATAAATAGTCACATAAAAATTTTACAATAGTTCAACCACTCTTGAAATGTGAGAGCCAAGGGCGTGGCCCTCTTCTCTTAAAGGAAAACAAGCGAGGTTTTAGAATTGTAAATAAGATTTCTGGAATTCCGAGGCAGACCGGATTATAGTTTTTCTTTCGGCATCTAAGGCCATTTAGAATCCCTGCTTATTTATTTTATATTAATTGGTAGTCACTACCAAATAAATAAATTTTTGTCGTTCAAGGGGGGAAGCGAACCTTTGGTATATGAAATATGATCTCTACCTCTGAAAAAATTTCCATGTTCATCATTCCTGTAAAATAAAATTTATATCCAGAGCAAAACTGTTTTAAAAACTCCCTCTCTATAGATGTATTTTAATTAATATGGTAAAGGCGAATAATCAGTGCCTCTCATAAACTGAATGCCAACTTAAGTAAAATTAAACAAGTGAAAATATTGTTCAAAATATAAAATCGCCTTCTCTTTTTAGGGGCTTAACTTCATTTATCCCCTGACTTATAATTTCTCATAAGTCCTATTTAATCCCTCGCCCACTTGGATTAGGTCTATTTATTTATTTATTCATTTCTGAATTGACGGCTTTGTTATTTTTTTCAACGGCTTCGCCAGTCAGTCGCTTGTCATCTTCAGGAGGAGTTACAGGATGTCACAGATATCAGGACGGGCTTAATTCCGATGAATAAGCTTCTCGCTTCCCTTCCCGCCCCTTTGACACAAAACCTTGTTCATTCGGATCCCAGGGAATTCTTGCTGACTGCTGACCAAATTAGAAAGACTTTTTTAATCCTCTTTTGTGGTGATTTTTTTTTTTTTTTTTATTAAAGAGGATATAACAAATTCACCTTGTTATTTTTTATGTTGGGTTTTTGGAATGTTTTTATTTTTCATAATAAATTAATTTACCAACCAAAAATTGCAGAAATTCTTTGGCTTAACATTGTCAAAGTGGTACCATTATTTTATTATATAAAGATTAATGTTTATATAAATCTCATCCCAAAACCTAGAAGAGAAAAAGGGCACTTAGTATTATTTTGGCCAGGGGCGTTGTGAAATCAAAAAAATGAGCCTCGCTTAGCGGGTTTAAAAGTGAGGATATTTTTCATTAATTATATATTGTCCAGTGATATTTTAAGTGAAAATATTTTCTCGCTTTTATAAAACTTAGTAAAAATTCACTAAGCGAGACGCCTTTTTTAAAAGTTCGCCTCTTTTTGTGAAATTTTAATAACTAATCGTATAATTTAATTAATTATTTTTTCTAGATAGGATATAATCATTTTTTACCTATCTAAATAAATTTTTAAATCTATATTTTTGAGGTACAATAAATTATTATTTCTCTCTCAGATGAGTACATGAAATTTTTTTTTATTTTCATTCGTAACGATTTTAATCAAATTTTTAAAAAATTATTTTTTTTTTTAAGATAGTAGCACTGAATAAATCATTTTTATTATTAATTCGAAACGATAAATATGGTTTTGTTTCGAGGAGCTTTGTCTAAAAATTTGCGTGAATCTTAGAAGGAAAGAGAAAAAAAGAAAAATAGGAGAGTAACGTTCTGCCTTCTGACAAAATCTTAACTTTGGACCTTTATTCTTTTTGCGTTTTATGATTATGAATTTTGAAATTAATCTCAACATGATTTATTTTAGATTTTTATAAAAAAAAAGATTTGGATTCGATATCTATAATTTTTTTGAGATATTTGCCCGTAAGGACCCCGAAAATTTCGTGAAAAAATTTTTCACGTCCTTATTAAGGATTTAAAATATTTTTTGATAATATAGATTTTGGGGCGATTCGTCTTTGTTCAATGGAATGTTCAATAAATGGTACTATTAATGTTTATTGGAGTTCTCTTAGTTTTTCCTTAACGGCCACGAGGCACTTGCGCGACTCTTAATATCTGACAATTCTGTTCACTTTTGAATTCATCCTAAAATGACTTTGATGGCGCCATTACCGTGATCTAGATGGCACAATGATCGAAAGGTGATAGTCATTTTGTTTCTCCCTTCATTTTAAATATTTAAACAAAGATAAATACATATTTTTGTAACTGATTAATTTTTAATATCTCTATATATAACATCTTATATCGCATACCAATATCATAAATTAAAAATGTTTGCTCTCGGTGCCCGGCGAGGGTCAACTCTCCCGCTCCAGTGTATATTTTGTACCATATTTTTTACGTTATTTATTATCATTCTTTTTAATCGTGTTTAAACGAAATAATCACAAAATTTATGACATAAATAAGAGAGGAGAATAAAAATTTTTATAGTTATTATAAATCTTTTTTAATAGAATTAAAATTTTATTTTTATTAAATTTTTTTTATGTATTTTTAAGGTAAATATCAAAAAAAAAAAGAACATAAGATATTTATATAAAAAATTAGATTAAAATATGCATTTTATTCAATAAAAAAAAAAAAAAAAAAAAATGGAGAGATGCCAAGCGTTTCAAACTCTTCTTTTGTAAATACAAACCTACAAACAATGTTTGTATTATGAAAGAAAAGCGAATGCCAATATTTTCCTAAAAATGGAATAACAATTTATCAAGAAGAAAAGAAGGAATAAGGGGGATTCTAATGCAGTCAGCTGAAAAACCTTGGTAAATAATCGGATGGGTATATCAACAAAGAAACGCAGTCATCTGATAAATCGGCCCTTTTTTTAAATTAATATTTCTTTTTAAAATTTAAAGTATATTTAAGAAAAAGGATTTTGTTTTTTAAAATTTTTAATTAAAATTCTTATTCATTTCCATAAAGAGGGGATGAGACTGAGGAAAAAATTGGAGTATCAATATCAAATAGCTTGACTTTTGATTTGTTGAGATGTTGAAATTCTGGTTCAATTTGATTACAAAATTTACCCCTATTCTGTTAAAAGTATTTAATATAATAAGCTTTTTGAGGTTTATTTTGATTAGTATGAATCACATAAATAAATAAATAAATGTGTCTCGAAGCGGACAATTTGAAGCCGCATCATTATTTTTAATAAAATAATTTTGTGAGTGTATATTTTGGTGGTGGGTCAAGCGACCTTTGGCACTCGGGAACTCCAGCCTTTCCAGGGCATAATTCCTTTTCAGGGTCGAGGTCAACTCCTTTTTATTTCAGTTTGGGCTCATTTGGAGATTTAGGAGCCTGTTTAGTTCCCCCCTTCCCTCTCTCCTATTTGGAAGTGTAAAGTGAACCATGGACCACCGAATAAGATATGAAAATTTGAAAAATATTACTCTAAATTTACTCAAAAATAAAATAATTTTTTTATTTTAATTTTGAAATCTTTTACAAAAAAATTTTCATCATCCTAGGAATGCCCTAAATTATATATGTGACCCCAAGTCCAAAACGATGTAATTTACTCTTATTATTATTTAAAATATTTTGTGTATTTTTGCTGGTGGATCAATTGGTCCATGTCTCCAGGGAGTCGAACCCAGGATCTCCATCCGGGGCATCGGGGTACAGCCAGCAAACATGTCTAGCTAATTCGCTCTAAGTTATTAATTAAATACTATATTAATATCTAATTGACATGAATAGGTCTTGAAAATTATTTAATCTTATAATTATTGTAAGATTGTCTTATTTGGCAAAAAGAAATTATTTTAAAATTTAGTCCATAAATATTACAGAGACTGTAAATAAAATTCGTTTGAAGAATTTAGGGCCAGTAAATAAATAAATGGCCACAAAGTATGACTTAGAATCAATTAAGATTTGATAAGAGCAAATTCAAACAATTCAAAGTGCGAAATTTAACCAAAGATGATATCACATCCTAATGATAGTTTATAGCGTCCTTTGATACTCTGCATTTACTTTTTTTTTTTATTAAATCATAAAATCGCTTCTTCCCACTTGTTTTGTGGATCTTTGCTTTACTTTCCCATCCTAATATATATAATATTAAAGGGAAAGTTTTATGATCATGGAAAATATAACCCCCCCCCCCCTTCAATTTTAAAATATCTTTATAGTTCAAGTCACACTCCAAAAAAAATGTTAATTATCTTTTATTTTAGCTTAGATCTCAGGAACCACTCAGCAGAAAAGGATGAAACTTAACAATTTTATAGCTCTAGGACTGCTTAAGAAGGTTTTAAAATTTGAAGCGAATCTATCCATAGAGGGTGGTAAAAAAGGTTCCCCGATGTTTAACCTACCACATTTTCCTCAGCATCAGGCTAAATTCTTTGAAACTCGGTGATAATAATTAAGACGTTTTTAGTCCTTTTTTTTTTAATAACAATTGAACGGAAAGGATTTATTCTAAAAAAAAAATTTAGAATAAACATACGTCATCATAGAAAGAATTGAATTATTTTCTTTTGTTTTTTCGGCATCTGAGGCTCTAGAGGCTCTAAACAATTTTAATATTATATATATATATATATACGATACACATTATCAAGACATATTTATTTATACCATTTGGTAACCAATTGATTTAAATACTCTTTGGACTGCCTGGGATCCGAACCCACACCCCTTAGCTTTTTAGGTTATCACGATAACTAACCTCTCGACCACGGGTTGGGTATTGTATTGTATTTAATATCTGCCTTTTCTCTTTTTTAAATTTTTTTAAAATTAATAAAAAAAAGTCTGTTATATTCACTAACGAAGTCTAAATGGCCTCAAATATTGACCCTGTATTGACATTACTAAAATATTTCAAAATACTATAGTTTTTTGTTGTTTTTTTTCTTATTATTCGAAAATTCTTGTTAAATTGATTTCCCTTTGTTTTTAATTAAATCGCTGCGATGCTTGTAAAAGCAAATATTAATCAGTCTAAAGGGCTAGTGTGGTCCATGTCCGCCCTCATTTCCCCCTTTAGTGATATATTGGTTGGTTCAAGGTGTGCTTATCCATCTCCCTCTGTCAAAGACCAGCTGCTTAGTTATGCCTCTATTTACTAATTATGCCTCTGGAGGCTGTAGCAATTGAATGTAGCCTAGCAACCCACACAGGGCACAAAGGGCCTTATTGTGATTGAAGAGAACCAGCCAACTGGCCAGGGCCTCTGACTCAGCTAATTGGATCCTTGGAATTCGGAGCAGAAGGTTTGGGATTATCGGATAACGCTTTACGTTATTAATAATATTCAGCTATTGAGAGAGGTTATGACCTGTCTGTCTATCTTTACCCTATTCACTTACCAACCTCTATTAATCTGACATAGTAATAGCAAATTTTGAAATGGGTATTTTATCGCGTTGATCACATTGTTAGCACCTCTCTCTCTGTCTCAGGAAGTTGTCAACTACTACTCCTCCACTTCACTCTACTCGGAAATTGAATTTCAATTTAAAAAGTTTCTTCTGAGTCAATGTCAAATTTGGAATTTATTACTGACCAAAGGATTAACTCCTCAAGTGGACATCTATCATCCAAACTATTCACAAGTTTCTCCCTTTCAAGGATTTAATCCTATAAAAAAAATATCAGACATTTCGGCAATTTATTCATTCCAATATATCCGGTTCTAGTGGATGATTTCCTAATTACTTATTTATTGATTATGATTATATATTTTAGGTAGGGAGAGGGACCGGATTTTCCTGGTTGGTAATTCTTCTTTCCTTGATAACAATACCATAGATGCTGAGAGAAGAAACGACAACCCGTCGTTTGGAGAGGCGAATGGAAGACTGGCCTATAGAAAGTAGAAAAAGCCAGTCTTAGTTCGGATAGCTCGACACCTCTTGGTTACTTATTACTTATTATTTATTTTGCCCCGAACGCTGTAAATTTTTTTTAAGTCTCTTCGACTTCTTGGGCCATATAGATTATAAACGAATCAAATATATACTTTCTACGGCATATTTATTTAGACCAATTGGTATCCAATTGATTAAAATAAATTTTTATCAGATTGCCTGGGATCCGATTATCATATATCAATATAGATATAGACATTGTCTCTACCTCTCTCTGCAAATCTTAGATCTGTTTCCTTTTGTTATATCTTTATAAAGAATGTATATATAATTATAATTATAAGTATATATTTAATTTAATTGTTCTATTCTGGTCTGCAAAAAATGCTAAATCGCTTGGTGGTCCGTGTACGTAAAAGGTTAGGAACCGCCGGTCTTGACAGTTTTAATAAAATTATTAATTTTAAAAATTTTATTTATTTGGCGTGAAAACAAACGCACATTTTCTAACAATAAAAAATTATTCTCTCTTCTAAGTGTTTTAAAATTAATAACTGTCAATTAGTAATCTTGCAAGTGAACTAACTACATAATTTAACCCTTCTTTTCCCATTCGCCCAAAAAAAGAAAAATCGATCGAAGGGGCTTAGGAGATTGATATTCGAATCAGCCTCCTTATCGCCATTCTTCTTCCTTTTGGGTTGGATAGAATCCAAATGAAGTGTTGTATGTGTACGTATGTAGGCAGGCCTTCTGTATATAGACTCCCACTCCCAACAGCAGCCAGCATGTTGCAAATCTATCATGGACTATCCCCCCCCCCCCCCTCTCCCTTGTTGAAAAGCGGGGAGATTAATTAATAAAAGGGAATAAATAATGAGACAAAGGGGATTGAAAACTTCCTTAATTAAACCGAAATTCTAAATAAATATTCGTCTTCTTTAATAGCAATGATTTTTTTTTGTCTTCTATTAAATTCAACCAAATATATTTAAGAAAAAAAAAAATTATTTTTTAACGCAATTAATATTCTATGAATTCTATTAGTATTCTGTATATTCCTCGACTCTTTGTGATTATTAGGGAGTAACTTGACATTTTCATTATCAATATTAACATAAGAGTTAAATAAATTTTACACCTCTATCCTTTTGCTCCTGGCTTCTTAATCTAAGGGTCAGTGGTTCTCGCTTCCGTTCGTGAACGACGAAATTTATCTTAATTATATTGTTTACCAATTAATTTGCATAAATATAAACGGATTACAACGGTTATCGTCTATAATTTGTAATTTGTGTTTCTAAAGGCCTTAAAAAATAAATGTTGACCTGATGTCTAAGTTTTTTACTTTTCATTCATTATTTAAAATTTATATTTTTTCTACAATTTCGCTTTTATTTATTTTAAAATAAATAAAATCAGTTGAAATTTAAACTGTTCATGTTTTAACAAATAAATAGAGAGATAGCCAGTTATTTTTTTTTTTCAAAACCTGCCAACAGTAATTACAGTATATCCCCTACTAAAGTTTGCTAATCGTTTCACAATCCTGTTAATTTCAATATTGTTAGTTGAATTCGAGGGGGGGGGGGGGTGAAGGGAATAAGTTTAACTTTCGATATTATATTATTAAATAAATGGGAGAGTTATATCCGGGCAGTTTACGAGTTGATGTTTTGGCCAAAAGTTTGACTATGTAATGCATTTAATGATGGATTTCATTTAAAATAATAATCAAAATAACAACAAGAATAGTACAGTGTAATAATATATAAAATATGGTGTAAACACTCCCCCTCTTTTTTTTACTAAATTTTGAATTTTATATTTATTGAATAATCAAATATTTATTGTAGTAAGTGCTTTTATTTTAATTTTCAATTTTTTAAATTCCTCTTACCTCATATATGTAAAATATAGTGAGAAAGAATTGCTATCACGAAAAATTCGATGCCATTATGCGGAAATACTTTTTTTCCTTTAAATTGTAGTGGATTCCAATTATTTTATAACATCTCAACAACGGGGGCCCTATTGGTCATTCTTTGAACCAAAAGGATAACTCCTGCCAACTGCCAAATCAATCGTTAAACTTTTCATAGTTTGATTGTTCATTTAAGGTTTTCATCAGGTTATCCTATCCTATGTTATTGATCTTCGATTTTTCCCTTCTCATTGCTTATATAATATTTGATCTAACTGAGAATTTACAATTTCATAAATAATAAAACTAACAATTCGATAGAAGAATTATTTATACACCTAATTTAATAATAAATAATTAAATTGACAAAATTGATTTATGAAAAAAAAAAAAAGAAGATAACAAACAAATATCTATCATCATTCTCTTATTTATTTTTTTTCGTACCCTATCATTTAACTTTATTGATCCTTTGGACGTTTTATTCTCTCCAGACTAAGCCTTCTCATTTTCTTTCCAAGAGCCTCCTCCTCTTCCTCTTAGTTTTATTTTCGATCATTTATCATTTGATTGATATAAAATGTCCTAAAAATACACAATTTATAATTGTATGGTTGTTAAAAAAATTCCATTTTACGGACCACTGAACTTTAAGGAATTATTTTATTTTTTCCTTTATAGAGAAAATAAGCGGATTTATTTATTTTATTTTTTCTGAACTAATTGAAATTGTACTAAAGTCAAAAAATTGTTGTATAACCTATTCTCAAAAGCCAATTTTGCCTTGAGATGATCCCCCCTCCCCATTCTCTTCTCACAAATTCATTCATTAATTTTAGTATTTATTTATTAAATAGGTATAAAAATATAATAATACTGTATTGAAGCTGACATCTTCTAAAATTCAAATGTCACCTTATAAATAATTGATTTATTAAATTCTATGAAAATAGTCGCAGCGGATTTTGAGGAAATCAAAAAAAAAAAAAAAAAATACTAGCGCCAGTCGACTGATTTTATTGCAAACCTTGTTGTTGTTGCATTTGTGCCTAGAACGTTTGGGAGATATTGTTTATAAAACAGATTGAAAGACAATCTTTCCGAGAACGGCGCATTTCCGTTTAAATCTGGATTTTTTTTTTGTCTTCACCTTCTTATAAATTTGAGAATGAGTAATAATGCACTTTCTTATACTTTCATTTCTAATATATACCATCCGATATTTCTTTGAGAATATCGAATCATAGATAATTCCTGAATATGAAATGGCAAGTTCAACTTCTCTATCTTTCCCAGTTCTGCCTCTCTTCAATCAAGTTAGTTGTGAAGCTCCATTTGCATAAGCATACATACATATAAGAGTGAGAGAGGGGGTGAGGGATTTTGATGAGAGAGAGAGAGAGAGAGAGAGCGAGTAGTGTCGAAATCACTTGGAAAGATTTGTTTACAAGAGAAAATCCTTCACCGAACAAACGAACAAAGAACGAACATGCCCGAAAGTTTAATCGAAAACTTTTTTCTTTTCTAAATAAACAAGAACGTGATAGAGAGATAGATAACTCAATAGTGTTTTTTGCTTTAAAAGGGAGGCAGGATGTCTCAAAAAAAAAAAAAAGAATTGAGAGAATTCCAAGAATAAATTTTTTAGACACATTGATTTAAGATATTTTTAATTTACTCAATGCGAGTTAGAATTTTTGTTTATGATCTAAAGATCAGAGATTTCCTTTCTGTCTTGAGCGAAAAAAATTATTTATTTATTGATTTAATATAAAAAATATTGACCTAGTCTAAATGGCCTCAGGCGCCGAAAGATATAAAAATTGTAGGGCCGCTTTCGGAATTCCATATAAATAAAAACCAATGGCGTGTCCTTTCTGTGAAACGTCAACAATTGAATTTGTTTTTATTATTTGACTGTGTATGGCAACCATTCAGTAATAAATTGAAAATTTATTTCTCTTTTAGCAAAGATTTCTTTGATTGATCTCCACCAAATTATTTTTTAATAGATTACTAATACTTGAGAATCTCCAGAATAAATTCAAAAGTGTAGAATAGTCCTCTATCACATGATCAAAAATAGTCACGCTCAAAAAAGGCGTGACCAAAAAAAAAAAAAAAAAAAAATTAAAAAAAAATGGCGCGAATTTTAAATATATTTTTTTTAGACTTGCTAATATTTTAGAATTGAAAATAAAAGCTTATTTAAATACTAGAGAGGCAATTCTAAAACTTCATTTTGACCCGAATGGTATTATATTAAATGTTTCAAATTTGATAATTATATAATGAGATTCATTTAACTTGTCTAAAATTTTTAAAGATTTTAATATTCTTGAATAAATAAATAATGTAGTTCATTACAAAATTATCGTTTTATTATAGACAAAGCTTTGCATAAAAATTTTCTTACTAATAAAAATTCAAACAAAATTGATTTGATTTGTTCTATGAATTTTGTAGCACATCAAAAGGTAATTTCAAAGCAATTATCGGACAATTATCACAAGTTAATAACTAATTGATAACCATTCCATGGTAATAGAAAGCACCATTTTTGTTTGCAATTTTACATTCGGATATTTATTTATTTATTTATTTTATTAAAAAAGTATTTAAAAATAAATAAAATTATTATAAATTTTAATTATATAATTAATATTAATTATTATAATTAATGTTATATTGTTAGACGGTTTGTACTAATTGTGACTCTATAATTTACTTATTAAGTATTAATTGGTTTTAAATGAACATTAGCTAAAATTGATTAAATTTTGAGATTTTTTTTTAATTTTATTTTGAAGTGTAATTAAATTTTTTTAATTATTTGGAAATGAAAATATAATGAAAAAATTTAATTTCATTATAGTCTAATTTCATTTTAATAAAAGAAAGATTTTAGAGGTCGGATCTATTCAAATAGACCTTTAACAAGCTGATTCCATTAGTAAAGTCCACTTACCAAGGCGGACACATTTCATCAATATATTGTACTCAGGATTTTTGTTTGAGAGATAAAATTTATTTTTGAGACTATAGATCTGTTTATTTACAATAATATTTTATATTTTTACTTTATTGTACCTATATATGAAATATAATATAGTGAGAAAGTAAAAAAAATGGATGTTTAGATTTCAACGGAAATACACTTTTTGAGGTTCTCATAGAAAATGGATCTCAGAAAATTGTATGTCTGTCTCTCTCTCTCTCTCTCTCTCGCTGTGTGTCTGCGAGTGAGATTTTATATTTACGCTACGGTCCCCTCGTCGCTTGAACTTCGATGCTTTTCAATAAAATGGCCAACGAGTACTTGTACTTCACAGAGGTAATTTTTTTAGTTTTTTTCAACAAAATTCAAGTTGGGTTTAGATTGAACGGCCTGACGCATGACGCAAAATCTAGTGTCCTAGTCAATTCCTGTTTTCTTTTATCACGAAGACCTCCTTTAACTGGAACCACCTCCCTGCAACTATCTCCCCTAAAACTTACACTTTCCAATCTTTCAAAACCATCTTCAACACCACTTTCTCTTACTCCCTCTTTCCTGTCCTTCCTTCCTGGATACATGTGTGCTCATTATAGATCCTCTCGACCTTATGATTCCATATTAAAAAAAAATCACTAAGTTTTCCTTATCCTTGAAATGCGTTTATCACACCATATTTTTGCTTTAATATTTTCAACTATTTATTTTCAGTGTTTTTATTTTTATTTTTTGCCTAGTTTTGTTTTTTTGCAAATATGTGGATCCAACTTTGGAAGATTGTCATTTCTTTATATTTTATAAATTCCAAATCAATTATCAATTATGAAAAATAGTAAAGTCAAAAGTGAAAATTTTTTTTTCTTACTTTAGATAAAAGTTTAGACGATTGACTTCTGGCGGATTTTTTTTTTTTAGATACTCATAACAATTTCTTAAAGGTTTAATCCAATTCTATTTTAATTTCCTTGAGAGAATTTTTTGTCATTGTAGGAATCCAAAAGAAAAAGCCGGGGGGAGGGGAGGGGGGGGGGAGGTTGCAAAGTTGGTAGCCACAGAGTGGCATTTGGCTGACTGAGTTCTTGTCTGCGGCCAGCAAACTAGCAAGCTGCTTTACGTCTCCCCCTCCGAAAACCAAAGTTTTCTTCATGTATTGTTCACTTGTAGGATTGTTCGACCGTTCGTTTTCATGGCGTGTGACTCAAATGAAAGAAACACGCACAATGACGTCTCAATGCCTTTAAGAGAGAGCACGTAGACTTTTTCTAATTAAATTAAAATTACACAAAGTAATAAAAGAATATCGGATTATATTGAATGTGTTCTTTGTTTATGAAATTAGAAATATAAATTCATCTCGTTTAGAATTTTGTATTCACAGTTCAGAGATTAGATATGTTTTCCATATATTCTCTACTACGTAATTTATTATTTAATTTGATTTTTCAAGAGGAACTTATTTTCAATTATTTTATTTTTTTTTTTTTTTTTTTTTTTTTTAATTTTTCTTGTTAAAGAGAATATAAATATATTTAAAAAAAAAATGTATTATATTCAGTAATCAGATAAAAAATAAAATAAATATTAAATGCAAACAAATTGAATTCTTTTAAATTAATAAATTAATTTTTATTTTATATTCATTAAAAATAGATGATTTAGTCTCATAATATTCTATTTGTTTTATTAAATTCTAACTACAAGGACTGCTTATGCTAAATTGAGTGTATTAAAACGAATATAATTTAAAAAAATAAATAAAACTCCAGATACTAGATTTTAGATTTGATATACAATATTAGAGATCGAGGATTAAGACAATATCATCCTTGATAAGGATTTAACCTCATTTTTCAATGTGATGATCCAACAATCAAAGACGTTAAAGGTGAAGAAAAAAGAATAGCAGGTTTTATTTTTTTCTTTTTTAATCTCTCTCTCTATGGCGTTTCGGTCTTATTTAAAACCATGCTCACATCTTTATCGATATAAAAATAAATTCATACTTCAAATTCGAAACAAAAAAAATTATCAAACGTCATAATTTCTGATTGTGGAAAAGCACTTATTTTCGCTAAGAGTCGTCACTTCCAAACGCTCTGGAAAAAAGACCATATAGAGAAGTATGGATCAAAAAAAATTGATCTGTTTTTTTTTTTATTTTGGAGGGAGGGGATTTATAAAAGACTAACCTTAAATGCAAGCGTTAATATATATATTTTTTTATTTCGTGTTAAAATATACTATACCTCTCAAAAGTAATTGGACATCCTTATCTTTTGTTTCGTCATCAAATTTCATAATGTTTTACCTATTATTAAATTATCCATCCATATTCACTTCTAATTACTTCTGAGAGCGATAGTGTATCTTGTGTGTATGATATTTGCACTTAGCTACCAATTTACTTTATAAAATAGTGTTAGTAAATTAATTAACTTATTTGAAGAGAATTTAAAAAAATAAATGTAAACCCTTTAAATTATGGGAGTAAATTCACTGGGCAATTTTCTATGCGCAATCTACTGTTAATTGTTAGTGGAGAAGCCCCTCTCTCGCTTGGTTAAATAATAATTATACATAGCCTTCGAGCCTGCACCCTGGAGCCTCTAGTTTTTTCCCTGGAAAAACTTCTATCTTTTTTCCTAATTACTTAGTTGAAAATCCTTATATCAGTTTTTAGTTAGACCCAAAGAACCTAAAAAATTCATTTTCAACATCTCAGATGTCGCATTTTAAAAAATCTCTTCTTAGTAATGGTCTATGTAATGAACTGAATATAATCTCTCAATTTCAACGATGTTCATTCATAGGTTAGGCTCTGCGATAAAGAAGCCAATATTTTTTTATATAATTTATATAAAGATATTATCTCAGATATTTTTCTTATTTTAACATAATAAGAATTATAACTTATTTATCAAGAAAGTAATTTGATAGAATAAATAAAAATTTATATCATCGAGGAAAATGAATATTCATTTAGACAGCGGGAATGTTTATTTTTACGGTCCAATTTATGATATTTTGACACTTCGGATGATATATGATAATTTTAAGTAATAGCCAAGAGAGAGAAAAAATAAATAAATACCAGAGGCGTATACAAGTGGGGGTATTACCCCCCCCCCCCACACACACATTTTTTCAATTTTAGGTCTCTGTTGAGGCCATTTAGACTATAAACTGGACAATTATATTGCGACCCCATGATTTAAGTTCGGATTAAAATTAACAAATTAGCATTAATAAAGACCCCGTGTTCTTTGTTTCAGTCACTGACTTGACGGTCACCCATGCTATCTACCACCATTCGTGTTTGGCGTTAGTTTTTTTTTTGAGTCTCTTCGGGGACTGAAGCCACCATATAGACTTTAAACGATATTTATTTACATCAATTAGTATCCAATTGATTTAAATAAATTTTCATAGGACTGTCTGGGATCCGAATCCACGCCCCCTGACTTCTAAGGTTTTTAATATTGACAATGCATCTTTAACCTCTCGGCCAGGTGGATAAATATAAATTATATAAATTATATTCATTACGCCTCCCCCATTGATTTAAGGCTTGATACGCCATTATTCAATAGAATTGCAGCTTATGAATATCCCAAAGGGGAAATATATATTTTTATTTGTTTGTATTTGTATATAAATATCCCCTCAAGGCATTGACAATCAAAATATAAGAGAGAAAGCTTTAAGAGGAAACTATAAATAAATACCTCTCTCTCCTCCATTCCTCTCTGCTTATCTCTCTTTCTCTCTCTTATTTAGGTCTTTTCATTTATTTATTTATTTATTTTGTTTTCCGTTTTGATAGATACAAACGGTTAGCCTTTCGGCAATGTGCGCGTTCTTTCGTTTTTTTTCTTTCTCCCCTTAGTCTTTCACCAGCTTCTTCCCATGAATTCGTAACATTTTCAATTTTTAACCTGAGCAAAAGAAAGACGAGAGTTTCTTCACTCCCCCCCCGTCGTGAAACTCAAAACCGCCGCCACTGCCGTTAAGACTTTATCGCTTTTTGAAAAATATCTAAGCTTTACTTCGTATTTTCATCATCTCTCTATGTTCACTCTTATCAATTCGGTCATATATTTTTATTTATTTATTTTGCGAGAAAAACATTATTTCTTTAATATTTTCTAACAGACAATTTTTGTCTTCTGCCATTGAGACATTGAAGATAAATTATAAATGGCAATAACTATTCCGTCCATATTTATTTAAACATCCTCAAATAATAAGGACGCTTTCCTAGTTTTTCTATAACTCCTTCCCTATCTCCCTGAGTGATAGTGAAAGACAAAAACTTACCTACCAGTTTATATTATCTCTAGTTCACAAATGATATTAAACAATTAAAAAATTATATTTTTTACTCCTGACTCTCTAGAGGGGGGGGGGGGGGGTTCTTTTTATATTTGTTTGTTTTTTTTTTTTTATCTAATCTCCAAATTTGGCATTTTTGGTGGTTTAAAAAATTTTTTATTAAAGCAAATTGACTATACTGTTAAGTGTTTAAACCTCCCCCCCCCCCCACGCCCCCGTGGCTGAGAGGTTAAAGAAATATCTTCATTCTCAATGTTGATAACTTTAAAAACCAAGGGACATGGGTTCGGATCCCACACATCCTATGAAAATTTATTTAAATCAATTTAATACCAAATATGCATGTATCTTAATATTATATATATCGTTTCAAGCCTATATGGACTCAGATGCTGAAAAAACATTATTATCTCAAATAAAATTTTATGCTTCACTAGGAGGTACCCCCTCCCCCTTCCTCACTTCACTTTTCGTAATTGGGTTGTTGGTATTAAAAAGCAGTTTTCTTGATTAATCAGAGAGCATCTCTGCTTTTACTTAGGTATTTTACTTTGATCCATTTTTTTTTCAGTTTTTCTTTCAAATCAAGAACTCCAAATGAGTTTTTTTTTTTTTTTAAAGATTTTTTCACAAACCTGCTTTCATTTTAATTGAGATAATTTGATCACTCTCGCTGCTCAATTAATATTTCTAAATTTTTCCTGATTTAGCATTTACGTTTAAAGCAATATAAACAAAGATAATGAACCAACATTTAAAAACAAAAAATACAAAATTAACGTCAATATATATTCTCTTGTTTTATGTAAATATTTCCTTTAATTTAGAAAAGTTATAATTTGTTATTTGGACAAATTGGATTGATTTACAATTAGGAACAACAATCAACACTTTGATTTCATGCTCTGTAAATAACATCTTTTTTCTCTCTGTCTAAATTTATTTAGATAAAAACAATTCAAATGTTATTTCATCTCTCTAGTTTAATTATCAAATTTACGATTTTTTTTTTTTTTTTGTAATTATTGCTACGCACTGAAATCAAAAGCTTTTGATATGGTCAAAGTTTCAATTTCGATATTTTAACAAATGTTTATTTTCATTAATCATTCTCTCATGCTGAAAAACATGATTTTAGAGAAGTATCTTTGTGTATGTCGCGTTTTATTGGATAAAAAATTTCGACGAGAGTTTTTCAGGATTCTTCAAATCTGAAAAGAAAATTTTCTAAATTAAAAAAATTTGGAGGTATTTAGTTGGCATTATCAGTATGCGAACGCTAAGCTATCGGAATGCAATAAGTGAATAAAATGAGAAAAAATATTTACGTACTTTATAAAAAATATATTTTTTTTTTTCGAAACATTTTAGCTATCTGTACCCAATCCTCTGAAACGTTGGGAACCACTGCCCTTGCACTTTTTTCAAATATATTTAATAATTTTCAATAAATTCCTTTGTTTTTTTTTTTTTTTAATAGTGTGAATTTTTAAAAATTCTAAAAAAAAAATTTTTTTTTTTATATAAATTTTTGACTGAATTTAAAACCCTAAAGTCCATTTGCAAAAACTCGATTTACAAAGAAGATTAGTATCCCTGGTTTATTTTTTTCTGTTTCATCTTAAACTCACTTTTAATCTTGCAAAAAAAGTAAAAAAAAATATCAGCAAAATTCACTTAAAACTGTAAACCCTTTTAAAATTATCAAGTGTCAAATCTTAATAAATTCTTCATATCTAAAATTGTCTCTCGAGATTTACAAAGACGAAAACCTTAAAAACCTTATTCTTTTTTTTTTTTATTAGTAATTTTAATTTATAAAGTATAAAATAATTTTTCTTTAGTATTTTTTTTAACAGTAACTCAGAATTTTTAATTTTATTTTTGTTTCCCTCTTAAAAGAGGGTTTCATTAAGGATGAGGATGAAATTAATTTTAAAGTCAATCATTCAATTACAAAACCCGTTGAAACGTTTCCTGTAGCTGTTAATAAAACATTATTTAATCGCTAAGCCTGATTATCTATCCAATATTATAATCCAAAAATGTTTGCCTTGAAAGGGTGCTGATTGGCTATTTAATGACGTTCCAACCATAAGCTGCGAGCAGAGTTTAACATTTATTTCTAAAATAATTAATAAAAAAAAAAAGGAAAACTGGTGTTACTACAAAAATATGAAAGATTTTTATTATGATTTATTTTAAAAAAATATTAAATGACATGACCAATCTGTGGCAGACCAAAAAAATAAAAAAACGAAAGTGGAAATAACAAAACTACACATTAGAAATCATTTTTTTTTTTACTGAATTCATTTATATACCACATATATTGTTAACACACATACTCTAAAATATTTATGAAAATTTTTGCTGATTAAGAAGAGGACAAAATTTTAATGAAGCGGATTAGTTAAATTATTTATCCTTCTGTAAGAAGAAAATATAAATTTGATATAAATATTTAAAGCTCTAATACAGATGGTGGTTTTTATTTCTATCACTACTTCAATTATTTTGATGAGCTAGTGGTCATAACATTAAAACAATAAAATTTTACTGAGAGTATTTATTTATTTATTTTGTCTCTCGACATCTACAGCCATTAAATGATAATAAAAATTACTTACTATACTGATAGAAAAAGTTTTCAATAATAGATAAAGAAGAAAATCTCTCTAGCCATTAAAATGATAGTAGCAACCACACCATTCTACTCCAGTCCTTTGTAGCAGATAGAGGTCTCGCTTCTAGTCTAAATAGCCTCAGATGCCGAAAAAATTTTTTCCCAGACTGCATCAGTGAGAGGATTCATAGATCGGGAATCACATCTTAATCTTAGTTTTTTTCTCACTAAGATTGTCAGTTGGAATGGCGGGGATTATCCTAATAAAATGAAAGAATTTTTTTGACGTTATTTAAGACTTCTGAGGGGGAAGATTCAACCATTGAGTAGTATGCCAAATATTTATAAATACTTAGGTTATATCAGCAGGTATTCATGTGATGCCTATATGGAAATTTAAAGAATTGATTAAAAAAATAACAAATCACACACATCCATTATATTTTATTTAAAAATCAAGCATTTTTT
>JAAAKE020034004.1:0-27109 GCA_010014785.2 Anisolabis maritima
GAGGATTTGTTTACATTAAATATTTTTATTTAATGAAAAAATCCCTCCTGCCCGGGATGCAAACACCGATCTCCTGTACAGAACGGCGACACCCTACCGACTACTCCACAGAGCCCCTATTTTGCAAAATAAAAATCATTACTACAATGTATGTTTATTTTATTATTGAATTTCTTGACGTACTATAAATTTAATGTTATTAAACTGAATGTTTATCTTGCTTAGTAAGATGATCCAATTTGACAATACTTCAGTTACGCAGTTCAATGCACAGTGGCATTATACATATTGCACAAGTCAATAAATACGTCAGAGGATACGTATAGGTATTGTTTGATAGTTCATCAGTTGATTGATTATATTATTTACAGTTATATTACAATTAGAACGTCAAAGTTAGGTAAGTAAAAGAATACATATTTACTTTATTTGTTTCTGGGTAATGACATATTTATTATTATTTACTCCACTGTTCTTGGTACTGAATAATAAATAATAATACGTTTGCTCTAAAATTTTCAACATGAATAATTAGTAACAATTCGTTGTTTTGATATTTATCTAAATTTTTTACAAAACAGGAGCGTGTCTACACATTTTGCTGAACGGATATTATATAATTTGATGTATACCTTTGTTATTAACAAACAATAATTAATAGTAAAATTTTTGTTGTAATAACAGTGGCATACACAAAAAATATTTCAGGGGTGATATTGTTTTAATTTGGAAAAATAATACTGAAAATGAAAGTGTAAATAATGTTCGTGATATTCCTTTTAACAAAGACCGTTATGAGAGTAGCATGCGTGCGATGGCCACAAGCCCCATTAGGAATTCTTCTTTTTTTGAAAATAGGTTAATGAATGTATTGAAAAGAGATAAAAGGAGTGCATCGAAAGGTTCCATTCCACCTGAAGGATGCTCCTTGTAATTGTGACCCGGGACCCGGGTCAATAAACGGGTCAGAAAGAAAACCCGTTCGCCTGTCACCGTAGGCAACCGGCTAACAACTTTCCAAATGGCCTCCATATTTAATTCATAATATAAATAAATATAAATAATTCAAGACATTTTATTCTTCCAAAGGCTCATATTTTAATGGATAGGAGTAATGCGTAAGGTAGCATTGAAAATGTCGCTGAAAACAATTTCAGATTTTTATGAAATTTTATATTTAACCCTCAGACATCTCAATCTCAAGTATATCAACTTTTGTTAGAAATCTGTCTAAAATAAAAGATAGTTTAGTGATATCATTTTATCACTTTTATCTCTATATATAAAAACAGAGAAATATTGAAGCAAAAGCTGGTCAAAAAATGACTTCTCATTACTTTTTCCGGCATCGAAGGCCATAGAGATTAAACGATATATATTATATTTATTTTCCATTACAAGCTACAAATTATCCATACATATATATTTACATCAATTGGATTTATATAAATTTTCTTCGGATTGCCTGGGATCCATATTCCTTGGCCCTTAACAATATTAATAATGTCAATATCTTTAACTTTTCGGCCACAGGAGGGAGGGGGGGTCTAACAACTTTTATTTGAGACTATTTTTGATAGAACAACTTTTTTTATATTTTTCTAATGCCTTGATTAACGATGGTTTTTTGGTGACCACACCATACATACATTTTAGAAAGGAGAATCCTTGTCAAAACGTTTAATCATCAAATTAAATACCCTTATTATTATAATAAAAACTTTAATAGAAAATAACATTAAGAATTAACAAGCATTTAAGTGACTCAGCCATTCACTTAACTAATTTTTTTATCAGAGTTTCATAAGATTTTTTTTTTTAATAATAAAAATACAGTCTTGATTATATACAATTCTAAGGAATTATGTAACAAGTGAGTACATGGAACAGAAATAAATTTGTTTCCTTCCATTTTACAGACATAGATCAAATGATAGACAAATCATCGTTAGAAGAGAACAATAATTCAAAAGGAAAAATGGTTGAATTCTCAAACAATAGAGTATTCGGTTAATTGATTTTTTTATTAAAAATTAATTCACTAAAAATTGTGTGGGAAATGAATTTTAATTTTTTTATTATTCGTTACCCTTTTTAAGTGTTTTTTGTTATATCGTGCGCATCCGCCGTATAGAAGAATCCAAGGTGTATTTTGTATTATGTAGTCTAGGAAAATTTTTTTGGAGGCCCAACCTAATTTTTAATCTGAAATTTGAAGGAGAAGGAGCCTTTGAGCTCTTCTAGATATGTCAATATATTAACATCAAAATTAGATGATTTATTTGAAGAAAATTATAATTAGAGAGTCTGCTCAGAGAAATAAAACATGAGCTGTGAATGAATGCATAAGGGAAGTAAGTACATATTAATTTGTATTTGAATCAATTAGAAAGTTGCTCCTTTAGGAGGTTTTTTTCTTTAAAAATTCGCAATTATTTATTTGTTGTTTTCTTTTGAAAAAAGGAAGCTGAGGAAGTTTTCAAGTTTAAGTGATGATGGACAAAAAATAAAAAAGAAAACTTAAATTGTTCAAGTTCATATTTTCTTTTCTTTTTTCGTTTTTTTTTCTTCGTTTGATGTGGATAAGATTGTAAATAATTTGAATTGAGACAATAAAGAATTATAAGATTATTTAAAATATAATATCACTTGTACAATTAATCCTATAATATTTTGTTTCTTTTAAACAATATTCTCAAATTAAGACATTCATAAAAATTGCATACGATTTGTTCCCCCTCTGAGGATTATTTTCTAAATATTAATAAAAAAATGTCAAATTACTAGTATAGCAACTGGCAAAAGTTTGAGGCTGAACTTTCTCTGTTCCCAAAAGAATAATTTTAATTTTAATAAAGCTCCTGCTCCTTGGAACAAGTTCCAAGGTTTAGTAGTTCCTTCCTGGGGATAAAATTTATTTAAATTATAATGACTACCAATTAATTTAAATTAATATGGACGGAGTCTAATATGCCTTAAGAAAAGACAAAAGAAACTGGACACTAATATTATTTTTCAAATTAAAATAAAAAATGAATCTTTTATTTTTAGTGAATAACTATTACATCATAAATAAAATATAATGTGCTCAAGAAAAAGTAGTTTTTTAAGAAAATAATTTTTTTTTTTGAAAAATTGAAAAAACTTCCTCTCAACTTTACAATAAATTTAAAATAAAATGTTTATCATTTTTTTTCTTCTAGTAGCGAGTATTCCCTCCGCTCGCATTTTTCTGCCCTGACTCCTCTTGGCATAGAGATAATTAGCTGCTGGACCTACTCTTCAGTATAATGATATCATTCTTCTCGAATATCAACTTTAATTTGTTCCAAATTTACTGAAGCTGGTGAACGTGTTCTAATGCGTCTTTTTAACATTTCCTATAAATGTTCTATCTGATCATATCCGGAGAACGTGCGGGGCAATTTAATTTTGTGATTTAAACTTGATTTAGGTAATTGTTAACAACTTTATCGTTATGAGGGTGTGCATTATTTTGCATTAATAAAAACTTATTACCAATAAAAGGCGCAAACGGTACTACAAATTCTTCAAGAATTTCTTCTGTGTTACCCTATGCGGCTAGAGTCCCATTTTCTATGAATCATGATCTTCTTTCGACAAACCTTTTTCTTAAATATAAAATATTTTAAAATAATTGAATAATAAAATTGTCAATAAATTAGCAATTAAACCTCGTCACAAACATTGTTAAAACTTTTAAAAGTAACAAGAATATACCAAAACTATTATTTTTTTTAGAAAAATTAAATTATTATAAAAAATTTAGATTTATTTATAATAAAATTAACTTAATAAACAAATGAGTTTGAAAATTCATAATTACTATTTTAACTAAAAAAAATGAATGTGTTCAGTTTTTTTCTGCTGGGGAGTGTATAATTATATATAGTCTATATCCCTTCTTTTCTAATAATAATATTCTCTGATTTTTTGGAATTTTTCCCAAATTTAAAGAATTTTACCAAATAGGTAAACGACTATAATAATTATGGTAGCAATCATATAACAATCTAAAATTTCTTTCTTTTGACTTAAAAAAAAATGAATTGATTTTAAAATACCTACAATTTTTTGTTTGGATAATTCAATACATATTTTCTATTATGATATAAAAAAAAAGAATCTCTCTTAAAAGAATTTTCTGATATAATATCCGTCGTTTTAACTTTTTCTTTTTTTAATCCTTCCTTAAAATGTGCATATATTTATTTTATTATATAAAATCTAATTTAATGAGACTTTCATTTTCTTTTCTTTAATATTTTTTTGACAATCTATTTAAATTTATTAATAATAACATTGCCTACATGTAGAACGATCATAATCATTTTCTAAACGATTTTTCATCTGTTTCAGAATCTGGCTCAGCTCATCTTCTCCTGACCCCACCATGGTATGTTTATAACATTATAATAAAATATATCTCGTTATATATTATAATCCCAATGAAAAACAATTGCTCTAACAAAATAATTTTTTTAAATTATTAGAATATTTACATAAAAAAAAGTATAAGAACTTTTTTTTTTCTAATGGACTTACTAATTTAATTAAGACTAAAGTTAAAACCCATATTTTAATTTTCAAGACATTGCCACCTTGTACATATTCATTTGATAATTTTTTTTGGATTCACTATACTTCCTCTCTTTAAAGGTTGATCAACCATTACTTTATCTCTTTTCTTTTACGAATGGCTCAAAGGGATAGCATTTTTCCGACATAATATCACCTTTCTCTTCTACATCAAAAATGGCAATAAGTAGTCATGAGTCCGAACCCCGGTCTCTGCCCTTTATCTTCAGATAATTTGATAATATTCAAGCAAATAGTGGATAGAAAGCTTGAAAAATGAGTAAATGAAAGCTTTTCAAAAAGAAATAGAGTTAGGGGAGCAGGGGGCACTCATACATGATTTTGATTCGACTCTCTTATCACTAGCGTTAGTCATAGCTATATTTAAGTGGTTTTCATTACCGATAAGACAAAATCAATAATAAAAAATAAATATTAACTGTTAGAAATAATATAATTTGATATGATTTATAATTTCGGAATTAAAATCCCAATTAAAGAAAATGTTTATAAGTAAAACTGTAGAGAATTTTTTTTTCAGTCCTTGATTCTTAAAAAAAAGTTGGGAAAGTAAATGGGAGTCAGAACGAAGCTTATAACTTATAATCTTTTTTAAATTATTTAATATATTTAATGTAAACAAACATAACGTCCAAAAGAAGAAATTACGAAACATTTTAAAATAATTTTAATGTTTTTATTTACCCATTTTAAACATTCCCTTTGAATATAGGTATTTAAAAAGTTTTTTATTTTGCTATAATCACAAGATTAGATAAAGAAAAAATGTCGATAATGGGCAAAGAATTTTAAAAAATTTCTAAAAGACATTTATATATAAATACGTTCTTTTATTTGATGAATCCAGCATAGGGTCTATTCAAATTTGAAAATTATCTGTAGTGAAGTTAGAGAGCATATCATCCTAGTAATTAAGAAAAGATAATATGCATATTACTTTCTTTGGCTAACTTCTTCCTTTTTGCCTTATTTCTTTGGTTATTACATATTTCTGCATATGTTAAAATCCATTTTTTGCCTAAAAATTTGCAAAAATTGGTTCTCTCTATGTTATTATTGCAAACCTGAGACTCATTTGAGGATTCTTTGCATTTATCATCTCCATTAAGCCCCTTATCTCTTTCTATTCTAAATACATTTTAAATTTTATTGAGGGGGATGAAAGTAAATTTTTACCACTGATCTTTAAGAAAACTGCAACGCTCAGTAACGGTAGAAACCGAAAGAGGTAGAACTATGATTCCTCTCTGACTGACTAGCGTAAAACAACGCTACAATCTTATTTCAAATTTGAAATATTTTTAAATCTCCAGATTAAATGACTGAATGATTTTGTACATGCTCACATTGGACAAAAAAGGACAGAGATAACCTTGCAGTGTTACCTCCTTCAGAACGGAAAGTAGAGGCGTTCAGTTGGAGTTTAATGGGGAGATCCTAAATAGAAGTATTAAAATTGGATAAAGAGGGTAGATTTGAAATCCCTGCAGAATACGCCTCCCATTTCGCCCGAATTCTCTTATATTTTCATATTTTATTTATTTTTACTTAAAATTCATTAAAATTCATGTCTTTTTATAAGAGATAAATCCGGTCTTTAATTAAAATAATAAACTCCGATTAAGAGCTATAGATAGGCTACTTGTTTTGGTTGCCCCTCCGGGAGAGGTGACCCGCATTTGCATCCAAGCAAGCGCTTCTTCTTCCTCGAATCGAATACCGTTAGAGTTATTAATATTGGGCCTTTCTCCGGTGAATTTCATATTAACGCCAGCTATAAATATTTCCCCCCAAAAAGAAGCTTCTTTTAATATAGGAGAGGAAATATAAAATGTTTATTGTTTTTTCCCTCCTTTTTTTTTTATTTTTTTACCCTGACATACTTAACTTTTTATTTCCAATCTTATCTCATTGTATATTCAAATGCCCTTGACCCCTAAATGTATTTGCAACTTGTTTTGAAAAATCTTCAGAAAAGACTAAATTATTTAAATAACAAAATATTTTATAACTTAATATATATGCAAATTTATTAAAAAGAAAAAGAGTCAAATTGCTTTAAAATAATAAGAGCTCATTCATTTCCCACTGAACAGAATTTAACAGATAAGATCAATATATCGGGATTAAAGCATTGTTTACATTAAAATTAACTCTTCTACTAACCTATCTATTTAAATTATATTTTTTTTACTTTCAACATCCAGAATTACAATTATAAATTTTGCATTAGTGTGTTATCTCAAGAACATATATCCTGAACAGAGGGGTTGGGCAGACGATTTCATACTTAAAACGGATGTCAGGGATAACAAATATGGGAAATCCGATAACACACATAAAAATTCCTCATGTTGCTTTGAAGAGCTAAAAGAAGTCTCCTCCCCCGAAAATTAACCTTAATACCTGTCTGCCCCTGTGCCCCCAAAATATCTGGTCAAAATGAAAAGAGAAAAAAATAAGAGAAGGGAAAATTGTCCCCTCTAGCAGTCCCCCAGGAGTACTAAAAAAAATTTAATTTCCAATATAAAACATGAATGAGCCTTTATTTCTCATATGTTGATGAAATTAAACCCGATATATTCTTTCTAATCTAAATATAAAGTGCCCACTCAATACGTCTCCAACCAATTACAAGAATTGTTCCCACCTAAAAATTAACTAGGGTCCACATAAATTCAGAATTAGGTTAAAATAGAGAAAAGTTCATAAAAAGAATGATTTATTAGAATAAATAAAAAGCAAAAAAGCATCCAGAGTATTACATTTTTTATTTTTAAGTCTTTATTGGCATCTGTGGCCATTTAGACTCCCCCCTTATTTATTTATACCAGAGTATTACATTATTATCACAGAATTAATGAGATGTAGATTATATATAATTATATATAAATCATTATTAGTTGTTAAGCAAAATAGTAAACAATATGCAATATATGTTAACATGTCAACAAAAACATAATGTCGTAGTATAAGATTTTTTTTCTTGGGCAGCGCTGCTAGGATGTCTTGATGTTATTTTGAATTTTTTTACATAATGGTTTTTTACTTGGTAAAATTAAATTCATTTAATAGTTAAATTGATTATTATTGCATGATAATTTGCTTATATAGTGAGTGAAGTTTAATGTTGAACCGAGGTCTTTCTTATCCCTGTAAGCAGGTCGAGGAAATTAGCTATTTATTTATTTTTTATGCAGAAAAGTTTCTTTTATTTTTCTAAACTTTGTTTTCTTTTTTTTTGACCTTTTTTTTAGAACTACATAACATGGATGATAAAATTAAAATTATGCCACCAAAAAATGGTCAACCCCTTTGTATTGTTATAGCGCGTATAAAGAGGATGAAATCCCAAAATATATAAAGCATTATTATAATATGAATATGTGCGAGTTGGCAATGTCTTAAAAATGAAGAAAAAATTACGGGTTTTTAACTTTAATTTTATCTTAATTATTTACTGACTTCAATACTAGAAACTTAAATGAGTATTTTTTATTGTATAATTTCATTTTTCAAATTTGTCCAGATTCAAGATTTTACCTAATTTTTTTTTTTTTAAATCAAAATTTTAACTTCTTGAATATTTAATATTTATAGAAAAGGTAAAAGTCAGGTTTTTTTTGTGTCGGTGTCAGTGTTACTCCTCCATTTTCATGGCAGGCTTTTATTAAATAGAGAGAGAGAGAGAAGGAGGAGAGATTCTTTCTTATTTTTGTTGACTTGACGTGGGATCGAAGACAGGACCTTCTTCTTCTCCCCTCCCTTTCTAAAAGACAAGGTCGTCGCTCCCACTCTCTCTCTCTTTCTCCTTCATTAATAAATTTTGTTTTGAATTGAATATCATGGACACCAACTATCATCTCCTAATTTAGAAACTTCCTCTCTTCTATTTTTACTTTCTTTTTAATCTGATAATATTACATTTTTGATTATGGTAGTAGGAGGAGGAAGGGGAAAGGAAAATTATTTTAATTAATATTTTCGTCTATTTACCGAGAGCTTACAGGTGTTGACATAGTCGATATTGGTAACCTTAAAATCCATGGGATATTGGAATCGTCAATTAAATCAACAATATACAATCATCAACGGTCACACTCATGTAGACAAACGGAGTGATCTTACTAGTTTATTAAACAAACTACATAAAAATACAAATTATCCTTTTCGTATAATTAATTTGCTACTTTTGGTTTTTATGCAGGGCCGTTTGTATTCTTGTGAATGTAACAGATGATAATTGTATATTGTTCATTTAATTCTAGAAGGTATGAAAATATTTTTTATTACTTTTTTGTCCTGAAGTTAGATGACCTATAGTCTCCTACTGTTAACAATCCTTTTTTTACTTACTCCCCCTTCCTCCCATTATTTTCATAGTAGAATTGTTGCTGAAAAAACTTAAAAGAAAAAGAATAAAAAAATTTAAAAAGAAGGTATTTAGCCTTTATTTATCCATATCAAAATAAATTGGACAAACTCCCTATTTTCTTTCGTCTTTAGAAGAGCTACCAAAAATAGTAAATTTCATAAAGCATAATGAATTTGGTTTGTTTTGTTTGTTTATTTTGATCTATTAACCATCTAAGGTTACCGTTTGTCTAATTTATTTTGATACGCATGGTATATTTTTATTGTCCTAGTTCACTTTTTTTTCCCGTTTCAAAATTTTATCTGACTTTTTTTTCTTAGTGCTCACCATACCTAATTAAAGATTAAACAAAACTGCAGGGTACGGAGTCTAAGAAATTTTCTGACGTTTCATACGTAATCCTGAAATAGCAATAATATTATTCAACGTTACTCAATTTATTACTCTTCTTTATTTAATAATTTATTACTTAATGGAGTAAATTGTTTATTACCGACAAGAGCACAGAGAGCATAAATCACCCACATTATGAAATTATAATTATGATGGGGTCATCTTATTTAAGCAATTTGAAATACTCTATGGACAGAAACTCAACCTCAAACCTAACGGGAAATTTTTCATTATTTTTATTATATCGCTAAGAATATGAATAATTATGGGAAAGAAAAAATAAGATGATAAGTTTTTTATTTTATAAATTTCTGGTACTGGCAATTAATAATAATTAATTAAAATCTTTTTTTGTCCAAATTACATTTAAATTTATAGTGAAATTTTTTTAGATTTCAAGTCAATAATTTTTACTCATTATCAAATATCCAATAACTCCAATTTTCAATTTGGATTGTTTTCTTTATTTCTGGTGCTATTCTTATTTTTCAAATAAAATATATGTGCATTTAAAGCTAGTTAACTTCAAAATTAAAATAAAAAATATATATATTTAAAAAACTTTTTATTGAAATAGCTTTCAAACGTCTTAACGGTCCCCTCAGGGCGATGGAAAGACATGAAAAAGTAACCAAAATAAGAAAAGATACATTCTGTTAAAACAAAAATATTACCCTTAAAAACAAAACTTACAAAAGATGTGTGTTTTGGAAAATTCGATCCTAAAATGTTGTAAACGGCTCAGGCTCTAAGTGTTTACTAAATCATCCTAACCCCCGGCGTATAGATAACCAGCTACACAAAGAGCAACGACGGTCGCTTTTTTGCTGATCCGTGAAAAAAATGTATTTTCTTAAGCCAAAGTTAGAGATCATATGAGGTAGAGTAATTTTGAAATTTTCATCTTTAAAGTAAGCAAAGAGCTAATATTTTATAAAAAGTTTTATTTTGATATTAAAATTAAATCACTCGGTTATCAATTTTCTTTAAGTAAGAAATAAGTTAAAATTTATTCGCATATAGCCTATTATCTTTTAAAAATTCTAGACATTATATCTAATGTCTATTATCTATAGGATTTTTACTTGTTAATTTGTTTTGAGTAACTAGTCATTATTTGCCATTTTGTTTCTAGTCGTCTAGGCATGGTCACTAGGTAAATGAGATAGGTCATTGATTCTCATTTTACTTATTTTCTCAAATACGGAGTTTCCTTTACAACCCAAAGGAACCCTCATCTGACAAACTTTGATATTATTTAATTAATTTATCTATATCTTTCATTTATCTTTTATTTATTAATGTTTTAATTCCATATGGAGTAAACATTTTTGTCTCTGGGGATGGTGTGAATGCCCTTAGTAGGTGACACGCCCCAAACATATATTTCATGCGTAACAAAAATAAAAAGATATGCCTTTAAGACTCGCAACCAAAACCAGGTATGGTTAGTTGCATATTAGGGAATCTTGCAGGCAACATTTTTAAAATGTACTAATTAATTAATACATATAATAAAATATATTTAAATTTAAAAAAAATTATTATTATTTATTTATTTAAAATGAAAAAAATAACATCATATTTATTTTCAGTTAAGATGTAATAGGAAAATTGCTTTAAATAATTAATTTATTAATAAATCATTTTCCTTATCTTTTCGGCCATTTATACTCTGTTTATATTTATTTAAAAGAATTGGTAGCCAATATAATTTAATTAATTTAAATAAGCGAACCACTGATCCTTAAAATGCAAAGCGAGACCTCTAGCTCTGCTTCAAGGGACAGAGGCAATTTCTAAAGTTTTTTTTTTATTAATTCCATAAAAATTTTACATATTACAATTTTTTTTGGCATAATTATTTTATTATATTAAGCCTCTCTGCTTCCCAAAAATATCATATCAAATATTAGTATCAATTAAACAATAGAATTTATATATGCTTGTAACTTAGAATTTTAACGATTATTTTCTACAGAAAACAATAATAGCTCAAGGCCTGGAAGAGTTAAACCCCTTTTTGTCTCGTACGGTTCTCCTGGGAGAGGGGAGGAGGAGGGGGAATCATATCATTAAATCTTAATTAAAATTTCATTTTATTTTCATTTTCGATTTGAAAATATCAAAAGTTGACTCTTTAATTGTAACCAATACTTTTTATTACTCCATTTTTATATAATATCAATCTAAGATTTAATAACGGAAAGCTCGTTTATTTCCGTGTTATTAAATCGAAATAACGTATATCATTCCTTTTTTTTTTTTAATAGAAATTTTAAAAGCCTAAAGAAATCAAGCGATAAATAATGATTGATTTCACTATGAATTAGAATAAAAAAATCAAAATGGAATTGCGAGAAGGAAATTAGATTAAATCTCGGAGGCCATTTTATTGCAACAAATGCCATCCTGAGCATGTGTGATGTTCAAGTAGACGATGCAGCTTCAGCGAATCAATTATAATAACACATCATAAATAATTCTGTTGCTGTTCATATATAAAAAGAAAAGCAATGATATGTGAGATGATATTGTCCTGAAGAAAGAGACGTTTGAGCTCCGGGGATCCTGGTGGGATTTGTTCCATTAAATTATTCGTTAGATGGAATTTTTCTAATATTATCATAGGGATAATGTAGAGATTTTCAAAAAAACTTTATTAAATTTGACCAAAATAAAATTGCAACATTAATTTAATAAAATTTTGATGCCTTTTGACTCGTTATATCATTTTAGTGTTTTTTCCCTTCGTAAAAGAGAGAAAAGGAGCTGTTGCTGCCTGCCCATCTGATGCTATTGGTATCTCAATAGTAAATTTTCCAAGGATGGACCACTCGACTCCATCATTTCTTGGCTCTTGCTTATGTAAAGAAATTTTTTCTAGGAGACTAAATAAAAAATTTAAACATCGACTGATAGGGCTTTATTTGAAATAGTTGGTGGTTTTCAAACAACAAACTATATTATAGACTGTGAAGCACCAGTCAACATATCGTTTAAGATAAAAACAAACTCATCTCGCAAATGTTTTTATCTTAAAAAATTTAAACTTTTAACAACAATCAATCAAGAGAAAAATGATATGGAAAATTAAAATATCTCCTCCTCTCCTTTTGAAAATAAGAAATTTTATATCAAAACCTGAGCCAAAATGCTTTGCGTATTATTATATAAAATTTGCTTTAATTATTATAGAATAGTGAATTCAATTGCTGAAGTTTTGAGTTACTGACGTCACATTAATATCGAAATATCTATAATTTCAGAATAATACGAATTAAAATTCTTTCTTCAAGTGTTCTGTAATACAAATACTCGAAAAAATTTTATAACCTATCCATACACGTAGGCATTAATGTTTTTTAGGCCTTATTTCGAAGAGCACTATATTAATTAAATTGTTATTTAAACATTTTTTGGAAACTTTTAATCCCTTTGAGAAATGCGAAATGAACATTTTATGACGGCTATATAATAAATGCGTTAGTTTTTGCAAATTAATAAAATTCAATATTAGAAAATAAAAATGGATAATTTTAGGGCCGATAAAAACTTGAACGATGACAAGCCTCTATCGGCCCTTAGTCGTTATTATTGTCCTAAATTTTTCTCAAGAATGGGAGAAGTGGAGTTTATTTATAAAGAAAGACTGTCAACAGAATAAAAATGCAAATATTTTCTTTATCGACGTTTTAACACTCATCAGGACATATGTGAGAGTGACCCAAATTTCATAAAATGTCTTTATTATTTTATTATACATAGAATTTTCCATATTTCTTTGAAGCAATAAATAAAAGAGTAATCCTATTAATAAAAAAATACATATTATTTTTGGATATTATAAAAAGGAGAAAAAAATTTGTTTAAACAAAAAATCAAATAAGAGAAAGACCAAGAGACTCCTGTTGCACCGTCTGTGATTAAGGAGATTTTAATTCGTAGTTTAAGCTTTGACTTTTGTTAAATAAAATATTTATATTTACCTAGCGGCGTAGTTAAAGGGGGAGGTTCGTTCTCGTTACATACATATAGACCCATATTTTGAAAAAAAAAAAAAAATATTTTTTTGCTATAGCCTACGCATAAATGAGGTGTTAAAAATATGTTATCAAAAATAGACAATTTAAGTTTTTAATAAGGAATTTGTTTCTTTAGTCTGAGTGCAAGAATGTCATCGAAATGTTATGTCGATCTATTTTTTCACAGTGAGTGTCCTGATGAAAGTCGAAATATTCAAATCATATTATAACAAAATAAAGAAATTAGTTTTTTATAATGATATATTTTCTTTTAAATCCTTTTTTTCTACTTTCTACCTTGTTGACGGTTGGGAGCTTAACGCTTCCCTTTTTCAGAACTTATAAGCTGTTAAGATAAAATATTTTAACATTTATATACCATCAGAATGGTCATTCATTCCAAAAGAGGTGAGCAAAGAAATGTGGATTCCATCTCCTCATTCAAAGTAATAAAAAGTAATTTATTTATTTTCTTATTTTTCTAAATTCACTTGTTCATAAAGAATTTATTTTTATAGATATCAATGATAAGTTACGTAGGCTATTAGTATAACCGTTATCCCTACATATTTATTCAAATTAATTATAGCGAATTATCAGGAATGAAAGCGAACCATTCCGTCTTGGAAGACCCCGGCCCAAAAGGCATCTGCTAAAAATTGTTCTTAATTACAAAAAAAAAGTTAGTAATGTGGAATTTGTTTCCTGACAAATTACCATATAAACAAAAAATGTTACAATCTAGCATTGACATAAATAGATTTTTGTCGCTCAGGACAGGAAGCAAACGACTGACCTTTGGTACGTGAGGCGAGACCACTAAATTTGCACCAAGGGATAGGGCAGAGGAGAGGGTTAAAAAAAATTAGGATTGTTTTTTTGTAAGGAAGAATGAAGTAGAAACAATTCACTCACTATTCTATTTAAAGGAGGACGGCTTATTAATGTTGTGACTTACCGGTACTATTCAGTCAAATAGAGCAGATACTCGTGCTGTTTTCTCAAATGTATTAGTTGTTATTGTTGTTGTTGTTGTTGCTTCAATCGCGCTGTCTACGGAGCGACTGAGCTCTGTTGCGCGTTGAGCGCACGTTTTCACTCACTCACTCGCCTGCCACCTCCACCTGCGATAGCGCTCTCTATCTCCCCTCTTTCTTACTTTTTCTTCTTCATAGAAGAGGAAGACGAGGGCCTCTGGTCCACTTTACTCATGGGATTCCCTTCTTCGTCAATCCCTATCTACCAGAAGGTGTACTCTCCCTCCTCCTCCTTCTCTTTTTTTAGTCATTATTATTACTATTATTATTATTTTATCTCTTTGTCTTGTTTCCTTTCTTCCTTATGACGTAAGTTTCCGATAAAAATGAATGTTCTTATTGATATTAAGATAATTTGATTGTTTCAGGAAAAAATCAATTTGGCCATTCTTTCTTCAATTCAATTTTTACATCTTTTATATGCTTTTACTAAACCATTAACAGCAACTACTGATATGAATTAAGGATCCAAATCAAATAAAAAATATCCCATGAAAATTGCCCCCTGGTTCCCGAGTTTATTTGTTATAGATACTGTGATTAGCATATCGACTATAGTCGTTTATTTGGGGAAATTCTCATGAAAATACGCCCAATAGTTACAGAATCCAAATACTGTCACAAAATAGATTGTTTAGATACTCACAGATTGTATCTTGTGCTAATTCTTAATTCTCTTTGATATTACTATCATCATCCAGGTCAAGAATTTAAACTCTCTTTCGAAAAATAAATTGACATGATTGTATTTTGTGTGCATTTCACTATATATGTTATGTTCTTAACTTCATATTTGTTTTGTTTACAATGTAAACATTTGTTATAATTTTTTCTGTTTTTTTAACACGCCACCTTACTTACTTTTATCCTATTCCAAAATAAATTTTTTTTTTTTTTTCGGTATCTGAGGCCAATTAGACTACGTCCTTATTTATTTAAATTGTCAATTTTGATAAACTGAAAAGCCGTCCTGTCCCTTGGTACAGAGTTAGAGGTCTGGCTTCACCAAAGGTCAATGGTTCGCTTCCCGTCTTGAGTGACAAAATTTTATTTATATTATATTGATTCAATTAATGTCAATAAATAAGGACGGAGTCTAAATGGCCTCAGATACCGAAAAAAAAAACTTGAAAGTCAAGGGATGTAGATTCGGATCCCAGGCAGTCCCATGAAAAATTTATTTAAACCAATTAGATACCAATAATAAATAAATGTCTGGATAACAAGTATCTTATATAATCTAATTGTGTTTGTTTAAGGTCTCCATGGCCTCAGATGCCAAAAAGACTAAAAAATTTTTTATTTATTAAATAGATTTTCTTATTCTATTATTACCCTGGTTATTCTCAATATATTTTATTTCAAGTATTAAATGAACAAAATTAAGAAATAATTTTTCAAAAAGTCAAAGTAGCTGCCATTTTGGCTGCCATTATTGGATAGACGGCTTCTGATTGGTTGATTAGTTGTGTTGATTGAAAGATGCCAAGAGTACCAGTGTCTTTTCAACTCAAGTGTATTAGAAAATACTTTTTATAATTATACAATTTCCTCTTAAATTCATTTATTTCTATTTATCATCAATAGTGTTTTAAAAGTGTTATTAGAGAAACGACAAACAAGAAAGGAATTCGAGCCTTACCAAAAAAAGACAACTGGTAAGCTAATAAATGTCACTCACCTTTGCATGAATTCTTTCTTTTATTTCATTTACTTGGCCATCTAAATGAATAAATGTAATTTATTTTAAAGAACGTTCCCTAAATATTTCCTCTCTATCATTTTATGAAAAAAAAAAAATATTTTCTTTTATCAAAATCATGCTTTTTTTCTTCTAAAGAGACAATATTTCTTTTAATTCTTTTATGTTTGTAAATATATTTAATTTCTCTTTCTTTTATAGTTATCCTTTAACTATCGAAGTATAATCGAAAATTAATATTTAGTTACAATAAAAAAAAAATATCAGTATCGATATCGGAGGCCATTTAGACTCCACATCCTTATTTATTTAAATTAATTGATAACCAATCTAATTTATCTCGCTTAGAATGGGAAACAAACTATTGGCCGTTGGTGAAACCATACCTCTATCTCTGCTCCCGAGAAAAGAGATTAACTATATTAAAAAATTGTTCAGGAATTTTTTTTAGAGGAAAGCAAAACAACAAATAATCTGATGCTTTTAAAAAAGGAATAAAAATGCTGCGAAAGTGTTAGAGGCGCAAGAATTTGTCGCTAGTTGTGCATCACTGATCTTTAAAAGAAATGGAACTTATTTTTCTATGTTTAATATTTAGAGAAATATTAAAAAAAATTCTTTTGCTCTAAAAGTGATTACTATCAACTTTTATTTGTTTTTTATTTTATTTATTTATGAGGAGCGAGAACGTTTATATTATTGCGATAATTATCTAACTCCTATGGAGTTGTTTATGGCACATCATTTTATTGATTAATTTACTTAACATTTAGACTGAGATTTCAAGCTTTTCATCCAAAATATTCTTTGATTTTAAATTAAATAAGAGATACCATTTTGAAGTTTTTGAAGCTATTAAACGATGTTTTCATATTCGTTTATTTATACGAATACCTCCATGTCTCGAATTATCAAACCTGCTTTTCACTGGTATGTTTTTTTCTCTTTTTATATATTATTTTTCATATTAGTACAGAATTCTTATAAGAGGCCACCAATCGGGATCCCCTTTTATTTACGGGATTGCATCCGACATAGATACCTCATCTGACCTTATGTATACCATCTACATGTACACATTGTGTCCTCTTTCTCTTCTAGCCTATATCCTGTTTCTATCCGGGTCCAAATTAAGGGATTGTTGGTATCCTGTTAAATGATTCTCCCTGTTAAACTTGTTTATCGTATTATATATCGTATATATTATTTACGATACAAATTATCCATACATATTTATTTATTATTTATTGGTATCCTATTGATTTAAATACATTTTTACATGACTTACTGGAATCGAATCTACATTCCTTGGCTTTTAAATTTATCAATATTAACAATTTCAATAATCTCTTGGGCTTTCATTTTTTGATTAAAATTAAATCTTAATTGTATTCATTGTTTTAGTTATTGATTTTAATGCAAACGCTTCAAGCCCAACCAAAAATAATTTTTTTAACAAATTTGCCTATTCTCCCTTAAACTTTAAACTTTAAAAATAATTTCGGGTTATTCCATTAATTTATGTATATAGATTGTTACTTCCTTCATTCTCTCTCTTCCTTTTCCTTAATTATTTATTTATCAAAATTTTATGGTTCTAGAAATTCCCAAATACTAAACTGAATGAAGCAATCGAAAGATACTGTCATTGTCATGGGGATCTTTGAAATAGTCATTGAATTATTGTTCCGATCCAGATAGATGAGGAGAATAAAGAGATTTTGAAAATACATTATAATCTAGTCTTTGAGCTTACATATAGCCCCTCCTACTAGAATCTTTCGTTCAGTAAGACACACACTAAGCCTATCTCTGATGTTTATTTCTATCTATCTAACTATATTTATTTTAGAATTAAAGCTTTCATAGTTTCTATTAATTATTAAATAAATACACAATATATTCGGTTTAACTACATTGTATTTACATGAAATGCAACATTTCGGGTACTCATTCTGAGGCTTTCTGCAGGTCCAATTCGGATACAATCTTATCCGATTACAGATCTCTAGAAGTAAGTTTCTTTGTGATCTGTACATGTATTAGCTTACAAAATAAATCTCCGCAACGTATTTTTTTGCAAATGCCACTCAGTTAAACCCAATAGATTACGTATTATATTATTTTAAAGGATATATGAGAATAGCAACTATGAAAGCTTCAATTCCAAAATCAAATTTATTCATATTTGATATGTGATTAAACTAAATTGAACTTTAATGTTTCAAGATGGTATTTAGAGTTTTATGCCAAAATAAAAAAAAGATTTTATTTTATCAATAAACGATGTCTACCGGAAAAAACACAATTATCTCTATCTTCCTTTAATAATTGCAAAAACCAAGATAAGATTTGAAAATTTGGAAAGAAAAAAACATGCAAAACGTTTATTTGCTTATAATTTACCATTTAGATATTAACAATTACCAATTTATTAACAGAATTTTTAACGGCCTAGCTAAAATTTTTACTACGCCACCTTATTTTGAAAAATAAGTAAATTCATAAAAATATCGCACTTTTCCAATATTTTATATTTTCAAACTTATAAGGAAACTCACTCAGTTATAGTTTGTGTAAAGCTATAAAGAATACTGGAAGAGAATAAATATTGGCATTCCACCGCTCAAAAAAAAAATATTTTTATCTTATTAGGCTTAATAAATTAAGACAAAATATGCCAGCGCCCTTTAAATTACGACCCTCTACTCCATCTACTCCTCTATTTAACTGGCTCTGCTATACATGTAGATGAAAATTATTATTCATCTAAAGAGGATAATGCCTTTGAAACTAAAAAAGTAAAAACCTCTTAATTTGAGTTTATTTTATAATATGTCAACGTTTCGTGCTGTCTTTTAATGTTTCTCATAACATTATCAAAAAGACCCTTCCTTCATTTATAAATTTAAAAAAAATGTATTTTCAATTGTTTTGCATTAAGCGATTTCAATGAGGATTTTTTAGAGGAGCTAACATGAACAGAAAAATGATCAATTGTTGGAACAATCATACTAATTAATATTTTTCTTTTATCGTATTTACTTTTATACAATTAGATGCATCGGTTGAATATTTTGTTGCAGCTAGATAACTAGTTTTGAATTTCTTTGATTTTTATCAGAAGAAATATTTTATATTCAATTCAATTAAAGATTAAAATGACATTTAATAATTGAGTCTTTGTTCAGGGTCATGTAATCGCCTTCTAAAGAGAGATGAGTCTGAATCTCATAATCATAAATTTGTGTGATTCTCCATCCGATGAAAAGAACGTTAAGAAGAGACAGAATTTTCGAAAGGATCAAATAATACATCCCAGGAAATAGATTTTTTTTTTTAAATTAAAATGCCCTCGGAATTTAAGTACATTTGACCAGCCAACATGGAATATACAAAAACATGAGACAAATAAACAACAAATATAAACTTAAATAAATAAAATAAAATAATTTAAAAATAAAAATAGTTATGGTTATATGTATCTTCCCATAGATACATGTGAAGAGGTTATCTTGTTCTCTTTTGAATTTTGGATAGTCCAAAAATATGTGATCGAGATTGAGAGGTCATCGCATCACAAAGATACATGCGATAGAGATGTACTAGGGATGAGGCATGTCCCAACCTCAGTCTGTTGATAACGACAATAACATTTCAGTGTAAATAATTTCCAGGTTTTGTCGGGTATCTCAGGATATGCCATAAAGGAATCCGCCTTTTTTACAACTGGATATGACCCATTCCCTTTACTAAAGAAAAACATCGCGATTTTTCACTTGAGAGAAGGAAATAGATATAGAAGGCTAGATATAAGGAGGAAATGTTAAAGAGAGGAAATAAAGCAACTTCACAAAATGCCAAAGATTGGTATGGCCAGAGAATATTCATGAATGAAAACATTTCACGCATTCCATATACCGTCCAATGAATTGAATAACACAAACACTATCGAAATATAAGATAAGAGAATTCTAATACGTATTTTGGGGTGGGTGAATGACAAGCAAGACGTTACATTAATCTTTCCAGAGACCTTTTCGTTAGTTACTTTATTTAGTTTTAATATCTTGAGTCTTTAAGGAATCTAATTAATGCTAATTTATGATTATCTTGAGATGTCAGACTCTTCTCTCTCTCTCTCTTTAGCAGGAGATTACATGACCCTGAACAAAGACTCACTTATTAAGTGTCATTTTAATCTTTTATTGAATATAAAATATTTCTTCTGATAAAAATCAAAATAAAGAAATTCAAAACTAGTTATCTAGCAGCAAAAAAATTTCCATCCGTTGGACCTGTAAAAACTTGTAAAAAAGTTTTAATTAATTAATTAATTAGTGTGATTGATAATTTTTAAAAAATATTTTTCGCCATCTGAAGCCATTTAGACTCCGTCCGCATTTATTTATTGGTAGCCAATATAATACAAAATTTTTATCCCTTAGAACAAAAAGCGAGTTTTCTATAATAAAATATATACTTTTATATGAAGTAAGATCTCTACCACTGCACCAAGGGATACGGTCAATTGATCATTTAAACTATTATTTTTTTGAACTTTAGAATACAAAATTTAAAAATTTCTAAAGTTTTTATTAATAGAGAAAGTTTTATAATAAAATATACAACCTCAAAGTCGAAAATAACATTAAAAAAATTCCGATTGATCTCAGCTGAGTCTGAATCACACCGATCACCCAGGAGATCCTGGGTTCAATTTCCTGAGACCTTGATCCACCAGCAAAGATATACCCACAAGAAATAAATATGGCTGGAAATATGATCATTAATTTAAATGTATTATTTAAAGTCTGTTTGACAAAAACGCAGGATTGATTAATGTAATTTTTTTCTTTCTTTAGAAAACCACTATAATAGGAGGAAGTCTAAATTGCCTCAAATGCCGAAAAAGACTTAAAAAAAAAAAAAGAAAAAACAACCTATATAAACCTAAAAACGTCTTTTGGATAAGGAATTGACTATTTCTCTTTTGTGTTAATCAACCACATTAATTACCTCTAAACCAAAATCGCCTATCGTCGGAGTAAACTTTCATTAGATTGGGATTGAGAGAAAATGATCTTTTTTGAAAAAATTGATATTCTGAAACTATGTAAAAAAAAAGAAAATTTTTTTTATAAACTTGTACTGTAATAAAAAAATTAACGTTGGATTAAATTTGATTCCAGTAAGTAATAGACAACCTGTTTAACCGCTCTGTTTGAATGGTGAACTATTTTTAGAATGGAAGGGGAGTTCCTTGATACTTTATATATACCACATTACATCTTATAATTTTTTTTAGTCTTTCGGCATCTGAAGCCATGATTTAGACTCTGACTATACTTATTTAAATTAATTGGTATCCAATAGAATTTAGATAAATAAACGGTAATCTAATCACTGGCTCTTGGACATGAGGCAAGAGCTTTACATCTGTTCTGAGGATTGGGGCACTGGATCCCTTACTATATATATGGAGAAAGATGTTTGATTCTCTAGTCTGGATGATTGATAGATAGATGGTTTGCACAAAGAACAAATGCATCCATCTGAAAATTTTATCAATACTCTCTCGTTCGAAGGGTCGAAACTATGCCCAAACTTTTTTTTATTATTTTTATTAATTAATATTTTAAATTAAATGCAAGATATTAAGGCGGCTTTAACAGTGGAGCAAGGAGCAAGCAGCCAAGTGAGAAGCCTCTACGATATTTCTCTAAAAATTAAAATACGAAAAACCTTGAGTTTTATTAACGTTGAGGCTTCTCACTTGGCTGTCTGCTCCTTCCTTCATTTTTAAATTGTAAAATAGAAATTTATGCTTTAAGTGACATCCCATTCAAATGTGAAAGAATAAATTTATTTAAATTAATTGGTATTCACTTAATTTTATTAATGGGCGTCTGCAAAAATATTTTGCTTGGTTTTGTTTTGGCAAACCTGTGTTGTGACCCCATTTTGAGAGAAGTTTTCCTGTTTATGTTTATTGTGAATGTCGATCCGTCAGGTCTTGAGGTTAATTGAAACCACCCATATAAAGGGAAAGAAGCCTTTAAGTATGTCGATTTTGAATCAGAATTGCAATACATGATCATCTGATCTATTTAATTCTTTCTTGTCTCCTTGAGAACGAGTTTCTTTCTCTTACCTATATATGATGTAAGTATTCTGATCGATTGGAATTTCAACGGAAATACAAGTTTTAGGACCAATAAAAAACCATCTCCTTGCAAACCATTTTCAAATTAAAAATATCGTTTAGATAAAAAAAAAAAAAATAGTTCATCATAAAAACTATCAAGGGTTAAATACCATTTGACTAGAAAAAAATTGTCTTTAATGCTCTTAAAATTACACATAGCCCTTTAAAGGTAATTGAAACCGAAAAGTTTCAAATCACCTGATAAATTGAGTAATTTATATAGAAATGTGCTCAAATGTCTTAAGCCCCAAGCAATTCTATTTAGATATGAGCTGTCAATAAATAACCAGGTGCTATTACCTTAGCACAAAGGTTTCTGGCATCAACAATGGGTAAATTTTAGACACGAGATCGGTAGCCAAATTTCAAATAAAAAATAAGATTGATTTAATCATTCATTATTCATAATATACTTTTTTTTTAATTATTTTATTCACTTGTGTACAATTACCGGTACGCATACCACAGATTAGGAACTGCTACCTTGCCGCTTTTATTTTCTTTTATTGATTATGCATTTTGGCACTTAGCACATTTGAAACTTATCGTCCGTCGTATATTATCAAGATATTAAGTAATGAACCTAAATAAAATAAATTTTTGAAAATCTTTATAAAAAGTTTTTACAGAATTTGAAAATAATAAACAAAAAATTCTTAATTTTTTTTTTTTTACTTTTTGGAATTTCTCTGAAAATCTTAACTCTAAATCATATTTACTTATTGTAAAGTAACTCTGAAATGATATCCATACTGAAAAACTCGAAAATAGGCAATATTAGAGTATCTTAATTGCATCATATTTATTATTGATTGAAGGGATTAGGGGAAGTAAGGTTGCTTAGTCACCCCACCTAATATAGTAAATTATGATTGAATTTACATTCTATATATTTATAGATGATATTCTTATCAAATGTGCAGGTATTATAAATTCCCACCTGTTGATATTATTTACTCATATTCATATATAAGATTTTGATATAAAACCATAATGAAATATATATAGGCTGACTTATTCAGAGATTTATCTCTTTCCCCATCCTTATTTATTTGAATATTAAAATTTCAGACTCATCTTTTTTCAAGTTTTTAGTTCCCTTCCACTCAGAATTCGTTTCAAATGTATTTGATATTTCGACATGCCATTTTTCAGACATTCAATTGTGAGAGAGCTCGTTTAACACTTGGGGAATAGTAATTAATGTTGGATACTAAAATCTTTAGGAATTTCTGGACTTGAAATTGCTTTCAAAAGATTAGTGGAGTTGAAATTATTAAAATTCTTAGGTGATAATACTCCGGTTCAATTTGGAAGTCTGAATTACTAATTGAACACAACCTGTAACATAGTGTATATTGCAAGCTTATAAAATGTCTGAACCAAACGTCTGCATATGATTTCTTCACATTAATCCCCCAGGGGTGGTAAATTTACTCGTTCTCCTTGTCGCCACTGACTGATTTGTGATTTCTTATTCTAAAAGATGTTGTGCGAGGCGTAAGCAAAAACAATCATTTAATTCCGCATTCAATTTATTGGTCAAGCAGAGGCCAACTCTCTCTCTCTCTCAAGGCCTCCTCCTCCACCCTCTCCTCCTATCTTCTTTATTCAAATTGGTAAATATTCGTTTAATTTAAAATCATTTGCCTCTGGTAGTTTTTGTTAGTTGAAATAATAATATAGATGGATGGTTTCACTTGAATAGAAACTATTATTTTAATATTCTTAAAAATTTTAAGAAAATGAAAAGGTAAAAAATGAGGCAGTCAGTGAGGAAGAGAAAATTTTTTTTTTTATTTTCCGATCGACGTTTCAGTAGTACATCTTGACCTTCTTCAGGACTAATGTTCAATCAAGATACATTCAATACTTGTGGAAATGATAGTAATAATAAAAATGACAAAAACAAAAAAATATCTTGAAAATCGTTAAATAAGTGCTTGATTTGGCTCATTCACTCCTAAATAATTGCTTAATATAAAGTAATTTCAACCGTCAATGTTCAATCAGAACATCAGCTCTCTTTAAAAAATATTCCGAAAAATAGAAATATGATATATTTATAGGTGCATGGACGTATGAATTTTATTAATAATACATTCTTTTTTCTTCCAAAAATTATTTATGTAAAATAAATGTAAACAATTTTTCTTTTTTTTTCTATTTAACACAAAACTCAACTCGAATTTTAATATTTTTTAATATGCCAAATTAAGAACTTGAACATCGGCGTTTGAAATACAGCAGCGAGTATTTCAACAAAATATATGTATAAAGCTATATCAATACATTAAACGTGTTATAATTTTTTTTTCAAAATATAAACATAATAGAGAAACTTATGTAATTTTTTTTTTCGTTGAGTAAGATGATTACATAAATTTCAAATTTAATGGCATATAATGAATGATCAAAGAGATGAGTTAAAATTATAAGAGGCATTTCGAAATTCAATCAATATTTTATTAATCATTTATTGATTCCTCTTCTTTTTTTCAGTCATTCATCTTTCCTGGTATAATAAATTATTCATTTTTTTTAATTTAACACAAGCGACAGAGCAATTTATTCAATCATAAAATAATACAGAAAAATAAGTTTATTTTTTTCTATTCGATTTTTGCAAGAAAGTGGTTCAAGTATATATCCTACATCCCCACTGGTATATATATTTTTTTATTTCTAAATTTAGATAATATTCCCATAATTAATTAAACGACAAAAATTGAAGGCTCAAAGCTCAAAGTCTCAAGACAATAAAATTGTATTAACTTAAGACTACTTACCCCTTATTTGTTGTGTAATTTTTTTTCTGAATTTTTAATAAGAACCTTATTAAATTTGTTCTCTTTTTCTTTCTATTGCTTTTTTAGAATTTTAGGCAAATTGAAGTAGAACTCTTGCTGAATTTATATTTGACAAAATTTACAAAAAAAAACTTGTAAATCTTTACTGCAAATTTAGCTAAAATTTAGTAAAAATAAAAGGAACAATGGAAGAAATTTACATGGATTTTCATTAAAAATTCTAAAGAGTTTGATACAAAGGAAGCCCACCGGATAGGCTGGAGATCCAACTATAAGGGCGAATCGTCGCACGTTAATATTGACTTGAATATTGACAAAAGTTTCCTCAGCTAGCTAATTTCTAGGAAGATTTTACAAATGATCCGTTCTAGAAAAGTTGTAGAGTGAATGCTCTGGAATGAGTTGGTTATTTGGGTTGCCACATTTCATCAACCAAAAAGGTCGGATCGGCCCTCTTATTTATACTAAATATTAATAACTTTTTTGGAAATGACCAAGATTTTTTTTAAAATTACTTTTGACGAGTCTTTTAAACATCGTCCATATTTACTTAAATTAATTGGTAGCAAATATAATTTAAATAAATTTTATCGTTTAGGAAGGGACTCTAAGAACATGAATGAGACCTCTACCTCTACTCAAAGGGCAACGAGCGAAAGCAAGTTATCAACTTTCCCAATCAAAGATGAGAGAAATCACTTTGAGATATTAAGATACAAAAGGGGTTGTCGCCCAAGGCGATATCAAATAAGCCCTATTAATATATTATATTACATGAAATAATTTATAACATTAAATGAAGGAGAGTAATTGTTTATATTCAAATATATGAGGGAGAGAGAGAGTTTTTTTCGGTCAGTATGACATGAGGACAGATGACGGGACAATTCTGTTCTCGATAATGAGAGAGAAGAGGAGATGCACCGTTAGTCAGAAAACCAGCTGAGCGCTATGGTTGACGGCCTCCTCACTTAGGCGATAAATTAAAATTAACAGTCCTATTATCTACATTATTACGAAGATGTGCTCCGACGGATCTCTCTTTCTCTATACTCACAGTTAGTTAAAAAGTTAGGTGATCTTTTTTTAAATATGTATACATACTACTAAGTTCTTATTTAATAAGTGAACGAGAGATAAGAATGATTTTTGGGATAAAGAAAAGTATTTATCTCGGGATATTTTGGGTTGAGTTTTATATCCAGTCTTTTTTTCTCTTTCAGCATCTGAGACTCCGTCCTTATTTATTTTAATTAATTGGTAACCAATATCATATAAATAAATTTTTTGTGCTTTAGAACGGAAACCGATCCGCTGTCTTTGGTACATAAGGCAAGACCTCTACCTCTGCACCAAGGGACTAGGCATATCCAGTCTTTGGTGAAAAATCTTTTATAAAAAAAACCGGTCCATACATGTTTGTGCATATATTATTTATTATTATTTATCATTGAAATTGGTTGAATGTTATTATTCATTATAAAGCAGATTAAGGCTGTGGATTCACATGATTCAAATAATTATTCACAAATATGGTACAATAGATTGGCGTAATATTTTTTCACTGGCTCCATCAATCGATCCTTTTATAATAAAATATTTGTTTTTTTTTTTCACATTTTGCATTATCTATTGAAACATAAGCTGTCCGGCTTAATTACAAATATTTTAATTTAAGAATTATACTCATCATGAGTAAATAATAATATAATATAAGATAATCATTGGGGCTTTATAATTAATTTTTAATGGATACATTACTATAGATGTTTTTAATTATATTATAATTTTATCAGTTATTAGAGCGGTGTTTCCCAACGTGGGGCCCACGCCTCACAGGGGGGCAATTTGATTGTTAAGGAGGGCAATTCGAAAATGGACTTGACACGAGTTTAACCCTTTTGCTCCGGGCCATTTAAATGCAATGCTCTCACTAAAT
>JAAAKE020034115.1:0-27108 GCA_010014785.2 Anisolabis maritima
CACCGCGTGGAGGTGGGCTCCTTCCTTCCATTCTAGAAATTAACAACTGAGCTTGGATGGTGGGCTCTGGAGCAATTAAATAAAAAATCTCATCAATTGGGTTGTCTTCATCTCGGCAAACAAAAATGAACGAATTTATACTCACGATGTTATTTGTTAAAAATTAATAATTTTTTTCTCTTTTTTTTTTTTTTGATCTTATTTAATCTAGACAGGGAAATCTGTCGATAGTACTGAAGAAAGTTGATCGAAGTCCAGTCGTATATTTTTATTGAATAAAATTTAAATTCTTAATTCGGATTTCCACCATTTAAGAAAATATTATTAAAAATAGTTTTGTTACTCCCACCCAGAGGTCCAGAATAAAGAGATATTGCTTTGTTAACATGTTAAAGTCAAATGATGATGGAACTTATCTATAAGCCAATCTGATAAAAAATTTATTTGAGATAATAATTTTGTCATTATTAATATAATAGAATTATTTAAAGTTTACATGACTTCAGAAAGTCTAAATGTTAAATTTTTTTTTTTAAATTTATTATAAAAATTTCATTTGGATCTTAATCCTTTTTGATCTGGGAAAGTGCTATTTTTTTTTTTTTAAATAAAAATGATTTATCATTTCTTTTAAAAGTCATTTATCTAACGTTGACATTAAAATAATTAAAAAAACAAAATGCTTAAATACAAAATAATTTTATTTTTTATTAATGGTCATGAATTTAAAATGTTTTTTTTATTTCCTCTGTTATGCAAGGTTCTCTTGGTTTTAATTAATGATTAAGACCCTATTCAATTAAGGACACCTGAAGCGCAGAGATCGGAGAATTACCAAAACTTAGTATTTTCATTAATATTTCATGTAAACCATTGAATTGCAAATTGATATTAAATTGTTTAAAGTAAATTTGTGTTTATTTGCTTTTCGAGAGAAACAACTTAAAAGTTAGCTTTTTTTTTTGTGAAATTATCTTAAAAGTCTTTCCCCACATCGGATTGAAAAATTTATTTTTAAATTTACAGTAGGTATTTAAAAAAAAGAAAGGGCTCTGTCAGAACAGTGAGAGAATTATTGCTGGTATATATAGATGGGTATAATAAAATAATGCGGTCTCTAGATATTTTAATTTTACCGCACCCCGCCGCCGATTTCCCTATAAATAAAGGGCTCATTTGCCGCTCACTACTACGTCATCAAATCTTAAATGTTATTTCCGTAGACTCTATGAAGCCTCCTCTCTTCAAATCAGTTTTATATTTTTTAGTTTTAAAATTATTCAATTAACTCTTTACATTCCGATAGGTGACTCTTGCAGATTAGAAATGTGTAAAAGGAGAGAAAGTCAGCCAATAGGATAAACTCTATTGAAATAAAACTTCCAATATGTGGATCTTTGATTAAATGATATCATAATCAGTCACTAGAGAGTATATACATGCTCAAGTCATTACCTATGTATACATTTTATATTTAAAATATATTATTGAACATTAGAATATCTTACATCTACAGTTAATTGGTTAATGCATTGACTCTCTAGAGGCTGATGTTGCATTATTTAATTAAAACCGAAACGTTTCACATATTCGGAGTTTTATTTCGAAAGATGCTAAACTACTGGCTGACTTCCACTTCTTTCGCACATTTCTTATCCAATTAAGTATGAAATACACTTTTTTTTTTGGGAGTGGGAATATATAATTGTCTTAATAATGGAACTTAGCATTGACGTATTCTATGTCAGAAATAATATACCAGATGCATAGAAATTATTTAGAGATTAACTCATTCCACTAAAATAAAAGGACGGCTTAAAATCCTATTATAAAATTTATTTAGCGTAAACCATTTGAAATAAAATAATAATTATGCCTAGATAACCTTGTGGAAAAAATAAATCGAGGTTTATATACAAATGAACTCAGATATTGGAAAAATATTAAATAGAAATATTAAATTAACTCTTTTAATTTATTTTTAAAAACTCGTTCCAGCCATTCATTTCGTTGGCAAATAATTATTATTATGTTAAAGTAATATGTTGGTGGTTGATCGGCTGTAAGGATTTAAATAAGTCTTTACTCTCGATAAAGAACTTGGATTCAATTCCCATATACCACCATCTTTTTGCTTATTTGATCTATTATTAATTAATTTTAAATACTCTAATATATATTTTTAGTCTCTTCGACATCTGAGGCTATATAGACTTTTAAACAATCACAATTATATATTATTTACGATAGATATTTTCCATACATATTTATTTACATCAATTAAATAAATTTTCATCGGACTGCCTGGGATCCGAACCCACACCCCTTGACTTTTGAGGTTATCACTACTGACAAATGCAATATCTTTAACCTCTCGGCCACGAGGGGGGAGGGGGAATATATAAATTTAATTTTCGCTGGTCTTAAAATATTTTTCTCTCTTTTCACTTTCATTTTTTATTCCTCTAAAAATTTCCCTTGAAACATTTTAAGCTTAAGTATCGTTATTTCTAGAAATAAAATTATATATTCAAGTTATAGTCTACAATAATTTTAATTTTTCTTCCATCTGAAATGAAATAAAAATGAAAAGAACCTTGCAATAAATTTATTAATAAAACTAGAATAAACCCAAGAGATTTTAAAACTAAATTAAAAAAAATAAAAAAAAAAATTCTTTAGATACCGTATTTGAATTTTTATTTAAACTGCCAGTGAAGCGTAACAACTGAGAAGTTTTTTTAGGTTACCACGAAACATTAACATTAGCTTGTCAGTATTGTACAACGCCCTCAACTAATTACACGGGCTCTAAAGACTTATAAACACTTCAAACTTTTTTTTTTTATTAATATCTTCTTAAGAAAAATGGCTTCTTTTAAACAGTCTTAAAATAAATAAAACCCTATATCTACTCTAAGAAGCTCCCGGTTCTGGGCCCCAATGAAAATGCTTCCTTATTTTTTTGTAATTACACTCTTATGCATGTTGGGTTTTGACTTGCGCCATTCTTTAAATCTATCCCTCGTGGTGGAGCGACCCATTTTCAAATCCCAAAAGTCCCAGTTTTTTTCATTAAATATAATTGAATTTAATGAAATAAATCTTGTTAGAAGAATGGAAGATCATACCTCATCATAGATAAATAAAATTTAATGAAAACAAATTTTCACAAAGTAAATAGTCTCCACCACAATGGTTCTTTGCTGCTGTGTCACATCGTTCACGGACGTTAAGAAAAATTTATTGAATATTTTTTTTTTTTTAAGAATAAGCCAGAGGTCTGAGATCGAATTTTGAAGAAAATCAATAAAATTTTGAAAAAAAAAATGTCTTGGGAATACAAAAGCTATATCTTTAACGAGTTTAGCGCTTCCAAGAGGCTGAAATTAACCCATACCTGTATTTAATTTCTATGGGTGCCTTGGCACTATGTACTAGAGAAAATAAATAAAGATTCTCTATAGAGTATAGAGCCAGAGATCGGATTAGTTTGACGTGTGTCTTCTTTATAATTCATTCCTTTTTATAATTCATAATTATTTATTAATAATAAAATATTGGATTTCAAGTAGTTAATTGTTCTCTTCAAGGAACTGAGTTCAAATCCCGAGAGTAGCAGTATTTTTCTTCATTTATAATGACTTGAATAAATAATAATAATAATAATAGTAATAAACTAGCATACGATCCTCTGGTGGTTAATAAATTAACATTAATTAAATGGATGGAGTAGATGGTTTCTATCCACTACTAAATAAAATCCCGAGAAGTATCTTAAATCATCTTAAAAATTATTGGTTGATGTATATGGTTCCTACCTTCAGGGCATATTGTCCACTTTAATAGCATATACGAATAATAATTATCATTTTTCAAATTAGCTTTTTATGATAAGATAATTTCACTTTATCATTTTTGTAAATTAGAAGGAAGGAAAAAGAACTTTTATTGTAGTAATTATTTATTTTTTATCAAGGTTCAGCCATTCAGCCCTACTTAGTAGAGAGGTTAATTTAACTTTAATTACAAATTATTATATTGAATATTAAATAGTGTATTTAAATTAAATATCAGCGTGGGTTCTCAATGAGACTGACAGCTATCATGATTTGGCCACTACTAAAATACACAACCAATGATCCCCGATTACAAAATAAGTGTCTCAAATTTAATATTGCAGTCAGGATTTTTGTTTATAAATGGGGAGTCAGACTCTTTTAGAAAAGTGTTGCATCTTTTATGTGTATTTTAATATTTCTACTCCAAAATTCATTTTATTTGTAATATTTCATCTTTTTTTTTTAATGTTTTATTTGGTCTTGTTTTGTCTTTGGTACGGGAGTAGATCTTACTATGCGAATCAAAATAAATTAGAAATACGCTAAAATGTTTGATTCATGATGACGTCTGAATATTCTAGGTGGGTGGGAGAGTGTCAAGGCTTTATTTAAAACGGAATCGATCCCTGAAGCTATATTTTGTCTATTCCTATGTTAATATAATTGTTAATTATGAGAGCTACATCATAACCAAAATAATTAAATTTCAATATATTTTTTCCTATTGTTTTTCAATTTTATGTAGTTCTTCTTGTTGGCTGTTTTCTGTTATGTAATTTATAAATTTGTATTTGTGTTTGATTGGTCCTAGCCACCGAGGACTTACCTGTGCCTCTTAGAGTGTCGTAAATAAAATTATTTATTTATTTATTTATTTAATAAAATAAAACAAATTTTAATTTATTTTGACATGCATTTGAATGGCACAGGATGGTACTTTACCAATCGTGTTTCTAATAAACTTAATAAATAAATAATTCCATCACAAAACTGTTTTAATGCAAATTTGAAAATTTAATAAGCTATTTTATTCAATATATATTCCATCCAGGATTTTCTACCCTTAAAAACTACTCCGATCCATTCGAAAATTTGCTAAATAACAAAAACTGTCTTTGAATATCAAAAAGGTATAGAGGCTTTGAAAATAAAATATTAATAAATTTGAGATCTTGATTAGTAAATTCTCTTAATTCTTGGCGTGAGAATGGAATATACAATAAAAATGCATCACACGGTGGGGGACTGAAAAAGGGTTGAAATTTAGGCGCAAGTAATGAGGCAATTTGTAAAGCAACACGGTTGGCCTCTCTGCATTTGATACTAATAGCGCACGTGAATGTGATGAGAAAATTGAGGGGAAGGGAACGTGCGGTGGGAGGGAGGAATTTTTATTTAAATTAAAAAATACAAGCTGGTTTGCTGCTTCAACAAGCAAACAATAAACAAATTTAGAAAAAAATCAAATGAATTATAAATGGTTCCATCACTTGGTGCAGAGGTAGATGTCTCGCTTCACAAACCAAAGGTCACTAGCTCGTTCCCTGTCCTGAGCGACATATTGGTTACCAATTAATATAAATAAATACCGCCGGAGTCTAAATGGCCATACATACTAAAAAAGACTAAAAAAAAATAATTTTATATAATTTTATATAAAAATATAACAAAAAAATTTAAATTATATATTTTTAAAATTATTTTTCTTTAAAAAACCTTCTGTCCAATTTAATTTAATAAATAATATTTCCTTGGGAGAATCAATTATCCGATTATCCGTTTAAATAATCTACTCCAAATGCTATCACATATTACACCAAGGTTTTTTTTCGAGGGGGAATTTAGATGTTGATATAAGAAATGAACTTTCATGCAGATTTCAGGAGCGTAACTACAATTTTGGTGTGACATGTATCTTTATTTTATATTATTTGAAAATCCATTTTGAGTTTTTTCAGCTATTCATTTTCATTTGGTCTTCTGTTTGCTTTTGTTCTAGTTCCACCCTCTCCCAAAATTACTCATACTTTCATAGAACTAACTATATTAAATTTTCCCAGACAAGTTTACAAACGAAAAATTTTTTTAAAAGATTTAAAAGTTGAGAGTAAATATATCATTTTTTAATTTTTGCTCTTTTATTATTAAATTTTTCCTTTTGACTTTGTCTTCGTCCAAACTCTTTATTTTGCTCTGTATATATCACTTTCAATTTTAAAATAATGAAGAGGAAAAAATGTTCTTGAGATTTATTTTTTTTTTATTATTTCATCTTCGAAGGCCATACAGACAAAATATAATTTATAAAGACGATAACAGTTATCCGACCATATTAATTTAAATCAAAGTCAATATAACTGAAATAAATTGTATTGCTCAGGAAGCAAACTTACCCTTACTTAATGTAACAAGTATTTCATCTCTGCTCCAAAGTTTATGGCTATTATTTAAGATAAAAATATTTTTTGAGATGAGTTTATGTTTGGTCACACATAATTCGCGCCCGTTGAACTCGACGGACGCGTTATCTTTACACCAGATAGCAAAAAACCCTGATCCAAAAATCACGAAGAAACTCAATGAAAACTCATTCTCGCTGAATATTTTCATCTTAAATGATAAATAGCCCCCCCCCCCCCCTTTTTTTTTAATTCAATTTTACCTACTTCATGAAAAGATATACCACCTAGGAGAATAAATATTTAAAATCAGCACCTTTTAGTTAGCTAAAAACACCCTCTATTTTCTGGATGATTTTTAATTGTATGCATATCAATTTGATAAAACAAAATCCAATTTAAAATAAATATCAGAAAATATTCAAGAGAATTAAAAAAAAATTATGATTTATTTAATTCAATTTAATTTTTTTTTCTATGTAAAAAAAAAAATATTTTTTAAAAATAAAATACGTGTATAAGAAGTCATCATCATTAAAAATATAAAACAATAATTTAAGTAATTATATAAAAAAAAATATATAATAATGACGGAGAAAAATAAAATTCCATTTTAAATTGGAGAGGAGATTGATATGTGAAAATCATTAATGAAAATGAATTATATCTACCTAAAAGAATTTATAAACGAGGACGCTTATCTCCTAAATGTATAGGATGAGTCAAAAGTTTAAATTATCTAATAATAGTTCTTGGTTTTTGCAAAAAACTCGAGCTTCTTTTTATTACTTTCAGATATATTTTATTATCAATGAAAAAACAGGTAATTGAAAATTTAATATGGATGAGAGGGGAGGTTTTTTTTAAGCCATTTTCGGTTTCGGAGGCCATTTAGACTCGGTTCTTATTTATTTATATTAATTGGACGCCATTATAATATAAATACATTTTTGTCGCTCAGGATGGGAAGCAAACCAGTGACCTTTGGTACGTGAGGCGAAACCTCTTCCTATGCACCAAGGAACAGAGCTGCTCAAGATATTTTAATTTAATAATAATATAGTGTTAGGATTTAGATGGGCGCTAGGCAGCTAAATCAAACCCTCTCTATTTCCTTAAAATGTGAAACGTTTCGAACAGCCCTTTATTCGACCTACATTCAGTTACACATTATAATAAAGAATATATTATAATTGTTGACATAATTTGTGTAATTACATAAGTACTCTAAATGTTTTTACGTAATTACACAAACTAATTTTTATATATTATTTGGCTGCCTAGCCATATCCTAAATCTACATACAGTATATATATAATATAGTATTTACTATAATGATGGTTTTGAGAGAGAAATTACCATTTTAAGTAGATTTCCGGTATATTTGCGGAATGGAAAAAATTATGTATCTTTACAATGTAATTTTAGGATTTGTTTCAAAATCTTAAATGTTTTAATATAAAATTTCAATTGAGAACACGCTGATGGAGGTGGAAGACTTAAAATTTTAAAACTTTTCAAGGATAAAATTTATTTTGTCTTAAAATTACATCGAGGTTCTTGCCTTTTGATTCATCCTATATTTATATATATTATATCGAACTGGAAAGGTAATAAGATTTCTCCACCGAAAATGATTCCGATAATTGGAAGAAGACTCGGCAAGAGTACCTTTACGGTTCATTAAATGATGGGGACGATCGCAACGGACATGGCGTCTTATTAACATTGGAAATGCCTGGGATATAGCCTCTTGATTGATGACCCAGGCGATGAGACCTCGGCAATTAATTTATTATTACACTTTATAATTTATATATAGCCCTAGTTGTCCCTGGAGGTTCCGAGAACGCCGCTCGCATTAATATCCGGACTCAAAATTGATTTGTCAAACAATTATTCTTCAAGTGATTTATATAGTATAAACAGGCTGTCATTTAAAAAAAAAAAAAATTAAAGAATTCCCATCTACTAGCTTTCTATCGAGTTTGTAAACGAATTTCTTTAATGAAAAAATTATTAATTATTCTTTTATGTCATGATATTAGTAGGCAATAAAAAATGCTTCATTTTCTAAAATTGGCTGGATCAAAGTTAAACCAACATTTTTACAAAAAAAAAATTATTAAAGAATTAAAAATAATCTAGTTACATAGAGTGGCGTAGTCAGGAATTTTATTTGAGGCAGATAGAATTTCATACGTTACTATGTTAGGGATAGGCGGCTCTTCGCCCCTTCCGCCCTCTTCCCCGCTTCTCCTCCACATATTAATCAGTTAAAACCGGTTTGGCTCTATTACTTATGTGTGTAGACAATTTTCACGCCCTTTCTTTTTATTGTTATTGGAAAAAGACACTACATATTTTTTTAAGTCTTTTTCGACATCTGAAGCCATTTAGACTCCGTCCTTATTTATTTAAATTAATTGGTAGCCAACATAATTTAAATAAATTTTTCTCACTCAGGGCGAGAAGTGAAACACCTTTGGTATGTGTTTCGAGAGCTTTACCTCTCCACTAAAGGACAAGGCCACACTACACACTTGGAGTTCATTTAATCTATAAATATGAATATCATTTCATATATTAACCTCTTATTATATGTTTTTAGGCACGCACCTATTACATGTCTGCAAAAAACTACCTTGGTTTAGAAAATTGATTTCAAAGAAATATGAATTTAGCCCATTGGACGTTTCGCTAAACAGGGGGGGTAAAACATTTATTGTCCTTTAAAAAATTTCTTTCTTTGCTTTTATTTATATTTTCCCGCCTCAAAATTTTAAGTGACTTATTTGTAAGAATATCTTAATTTGTGCTATTCGAGTATTTTTCCTTCTGGCCACAATTTTAAAATCCTTGATATAATCGATTTGTTAAATTTCGATTAGTCATTTAATAAGCAGAATATAGTAAACCACTCGCCCCCCACCTCGTGGCCGAAAGGTTAAAACTATTGACAATGTCAATATTGATAACTTTAAAAAGCCAAGAGAAATGGGATTATCTCTATAGGCTTACTTACTACGTATTATTTAGTTTTTTTATCAAATAATTATTAATTATTTAATTAAGAAAAAAGATTTAATTAACTGAAATTAAAGTGATTATATCTTCAATTATATATTCAATTCATATTTGGTCTCTTAATTTTAATCAAAAATAAAAATTAAACCGATTTAAAATTATGTCCGGTCATTATGAAGATTTAGATATTACTCAAGAGATATGGGTTCGGATCCCAGGCAGTCCGATGAAAATTTATTTAAAACAATTGGATACCAATTGATTTAAATAAATTTGCCTGGATGACAAGTAAAGAATAAATAGGTAATGGTTTAAAAGTCTATATGGCCTCAGATGCCGAGAGACTTAAAATTTAAAAAAAAAGTAAACCACTCAATATTGTTACAAAGTTTTCATGTCCACCTTAGAGATCCAACTTTGAAACTCACCTGTAAAATAAAATCCTGAAAGAGAATATTAAATAAAAAATCTGAAAAGAAAAATTTTTTGCTACCTGGTCCCTCTTCTACTTTTTTGTGGTTTTCTACTTATATTTATTTAAAACCTGACGAACCTATCAAATTTGAAATATCGCATTTGATTCTATAAAAGATATATTTTCGCAATTTTCTTTTGGATAATTCGCCACCTATAAATAGAATTTATTTATATACTCTCATAGTATACATAAAGTATATATTTTTAACTCAATGACTGACAAAGAAAATGTGTTGAAAGCTAAAATTGTCGACACTAATAAATGAAATTTGATTGCGTTTTCACTTAACTTACCTTTGGGCGTCATTTGCTATGTATCTCACAATTTGATTTTCAAACTTTATCTAACGTCCATTACGAATTAATATGACACCCTTTTTAACCCTGACTCCTGGACTGGATCGCCGATTTTGGATTCACATCAGAAACAACATTTCCATCTATCTTTCCTTTGCCTTTGTTTGTTCAGCTATTTTCTCAATAAATATCAACTTTTATCCTTTGCATTTTTTTTTTATTCAATATCTTATTTTTTTAATATTTTGAATGAGAAAAACTAAAATATTTATTTTTTAAATTGATTATCAAATTATCCCCACGATACTTTCTCATTGATTTATAATATCAAATAAAACGATATCACTAAACAACACATGTCATGCGATTTTGCGGAAAAAATTCTCTAAATAAGAGGCCAGATAAATTGGCGAGACGGAAATTGTATCCGAAAAAAGGTAGTAACTTTTTTAATTTACCATCAGGTACAAAGGTAAATTCTTCCATTTTTGCTTGCTGGAAGGAAGACATTTGAAATGACCAATTCAATTTCGATTAATTTCTCCAGAAATCCTGAAGACCGGATCCCAGATGCGCAATTATTTAATCACGCTAGAAATTAACAATTCACCAAGAATAATCTAGCTCTACGAGCGCTGACTTAGTCCATTAGGAAAAATCTAATGAGTTGGTCATATGATTTCCCCTACCTTCCAGCAACGAATTTATGCATTCTATATTGGCAGTATTCTATATATCTGATAGCTATATAGAACAGAATTGCGGGAGTAAAATCAGGCATTAAACCTACCACTGTCCAGACACATTGTTAACTTTGCACATTTGTTTATGAATGTGAATTATGTTCCTTTTCTAGTAGCCATAGACTTTTTTTTTTTTTATTTTTTTAAGTCCTTTTCGGCATCTGAGGCCATTTATACTCCGTCCTTATTTAATTAAATTAATTGGTAGCCAATGCAATTTAAATAAATTTTTGTCGCTCAGGACTGGAAGCGAACCTCTGACCTTTGGTACGGGAATGCCATAAACTTAATTCTTAGAAACGTAAGACCTGAAAGTTGATTTTATTGCTTTTTTTTTAAATAAAATTAATAGAATAAAATTAAAAAATACAAATTAATTTTTTACATTGTTTACTTTACTATGAAGGGCAGTAATAATATAAAGAAGTTAGGCAACAAAAAATATAAGCCTTAGAATTATAAAAATAGGTTTTCTCTGATATGATAGAGTTAATAAAAGCAAGACTGTAGTTTGATTTTATTTAATGTGATTAATATTGCAGGTATATTAAATAAAATAAAATGGTCTTGAATTTTATTGACTCCATCATATCACAACAATTCTCTAACCACAAGGACATCCTTTTATTAATTACATTAAAATTTACTGAATAATTTTTTATTAAAATTCCAGATAAATTTATGATTTTATAATTTATTTTGTTCGGCAATGACATTAATAATTTCTAATATTCAGATATAAATAAATTCCCAGTCATGATGTCTCTTTTGATAATTGGATCTCTCTTTTTTCTTTTTTTTTTTTTTTTTTGATTAATACATAATTTACAAAACTACTTGAAATTAATTACTAAATATTTGAAAACAATAAGAAATAAAAGTAAAGTTATTGGCCTCTTTAAGCTGAAATTTAAAAGAAAGTCTCGATTTGTTTTGGGTTCTTGATCCGTGGATGTGACTTTCCTGTGCAAGGAACCGTGACAGACATTCTAGCTAATTTTCAAGGGTTGTTTGCTCATCCCCAAAGGGCAGTTTCTTTTATAGTCTTTTCACATGAAACGAGTACTTCGTCCTCGACAAAGGAATGATGATATTTGACAAGTGAACTGTCTCGCCAGAAATCAACGCTAGGTGGTCTTAAAGAAATTTTGTTAAAGTTCTCTCTCTTCTTTCTCGATTATCTTCCTTTGCCCAACATTTTATATGGTATTAAATTTAGCAAATGTGAGAAAATATTTTTATTGTTAAGGCTTTCTTAATTGCAAATTGATAATATAGTAATAGAATTTTTGTGGAATTCTTTAATTTCTATTAAGATATACACAGAAGCACAGCACATAAGCTTGTAAATATTATAATTAATATCATTAAATTTAAAATTAAATATCTTTATGAATATTTAAAAATTAATTATCTTTCTATTTTATGTATCAGAAAAAGCGAATTAATATTGACCTTCCTAAAAATTTAAATTTTTCTTTTTTATAAATGAATAATATGCACAACATAGCAATATTATATTATTTAAGTATGAATTAGGCTAGCCGTTCCCAAACTATAATTCACTTTCCGGTAGTGCTACCTACGCGAACGTCAAGCTACCGGCACGCGAGAAACAAAGAAAGAATTAATAACGAAAAACATATTATCACTAAAATATTTTTTTTTATAAAAATTTTTAACTGATACTTTGTGGCAAAAAAGGTTGAGAACTAGCAAATTTGGATATTTATTTTAATATAATCATCTGTTAGTCTGTCGGTGAACAGGGGTAGAGAAATTTAGGTTAATGGATTTTAGAAAATTTTATATTTAAGCTTCAATAGTTTTTTTTCGGTATCGGAGGCCAGATAAACATTAACAATCGTGAAATTGTTGATGTAAATTTAACAATAAAATTTATCTGTTCACGAAATATTTAAAATAATTGGAAGCCAATCTCTCGCACAGAATGGGATTATAAAGTGCAGTAGTTACGGAAAATGGTGATTATTTCTCTAAAAGTCACTATCTATGGGTTGTATGTTTGGTTCATGGAGGGTAGAGTTCCCAAATAAGGGGATCACTCAGATGTTAAATTTTCCTGAAATCTTGAAATCCCGAAATTAATATCTGCGCTTGTATGAGCCTGTCTAGAAGGGGGTCTAGAGCAATTAATCGAAAAATTCAGTAGTGAGTTGATTATTTGGGTTAACTGCCTTCCAGGAAGCAATTTATGCACCAATCAATGATAGTGCACTATCTCTCCTTTCAATCCATTTATTATGATATAAAATAAGCGATGTTAAAATCTTTTTTGAAGTCAAGATATTGAAAAATTTAAAATTTTTTTTTAACGCAAGACGATTTTTTTCTCACCAAAGAAATTTAATAAAAAGGAATCTCTATTAAAGGAACAGCCATTAGAGTGTGTTGTTATAGCTTCTGTAACACCGCTAACGATCTTCACCCGAGACCATATAACTTGACAATATTTAAAATTAAGCGCTGCTCGAGGAAATAAATCTAATCTCCCGTAAAAATAAATCGTGTAGCACTATACATCCCCAAAAAGGGCCTGGAACTCCCACCCCTACTACCACCACCTTTGAGCCCCAGGGCCCTCACATTTTCCGAGATAACGTCTTCATTGTGAGCGAGGCCGAAATTATTTCGTTGTGTTTAATTGGGTTAAACCCTAATCGGGTTCCCTCGATGTCCTCTGGGTACTCAATTAACTCGGCAATAAAATTTATATGTTAATTCGTTAACCTGAATGATGATGAATGTTGTCCGAGCACAACTTCCAAAACTATTTTTTTATTTTTTTAATTTTACAAATATTTTTTTTATAATAAAACTTTTAATTTATCTTAATTCATAAACTTCTCTCTAGAGGGCCATTTCTATTCAGAAAATAATAGTAATGTAGGCATCAGAAGACTATATGTGAATCACAAAACATTATAATATAAACAAAAGCATCATTGTAAAATTTTAACAACTTTTAGCCATAATTACCCCCTGTATATTTATATCTATTTAATTAGTCACTTTAGAAAAAATTTTAAGTTGTATTATATTAATTTTCCCTTTTTATTACTTTTATTTTTTATTGTTTTGGATTTTAATATTTTGTTTATATGATATCTTTCGAGAATTATGAACACCGTGCAACATCTTATTTGGGCTATTTTTAATTTGTGACAATATTTTCTATATGCCCTTAGTGCCAATCTTAGCAAAGGTGTGTGGAGGTTTCCGCCTTTGAGAATTTATATTTGCCACCAATTAATATTAATAAATAAGAACAGAGTTTAAATGTCCTTAGATTCCGAAAAAGTCCTAAAAAAAAAATATTATCTACCTCTCTCTTAGATAAATTCGTTCGTGTTTGTTTACTAGAAGATAGGCAAACCGAATGTGAAATTCACTAATGCATTTTTCGATTCGAGCTCATAGTTGCAGTTGTTATAACTTTCTAAAAATTATAAATATTTGAATTTGAACTCAAATTGAATAATCTTTATTTATTTTATATATTGTTATATTAAAAAAAATTTAGTTTAAATGTTTTTTTAGTTTTTGCCAGGAAAGAAAAAAATTTATTTAAGGATTTAAAATAGTATTTTTTTTTTTTTTTTTTTTCATTTATTTTTCGGCTGTTGGTTTAGCCATTCAGCCCTGCACTATATTTATTAAATATTTTACATTACAATATATATAATTTATACAATACATAAATATAATACTATCAAAATTACAATATATAAAAAGATAAAAATAGTATTTGTTAATTAAGTTTTTGACCCGTCATGCAATGTGCCATTGAAATTATTTTTTTAGTCTTTCGTCCATATTTATTTAAATTAATTGGAAGCCCATATAATTTAAATACATTTTAATCGCTTTGGACGGACGGGAAGCGAAATACTGACTTTTTGAACATGAAGCGAAACCTCTACCTCTGTACTAAGAGTCAGCGCTTTGGAATTTATTAGAAAGTTCAGGAAATGGTATTTTTTTTTAAAATCTTTTGTCCTAATAAAAAATATACGAAACAAATAAAATTAAATAAAAATATTTTAAATAAAAGTTGCATGACGTGCTTTATTTCATATTAGAGTCACTTTGAATTTCCATTAAATAAAAAAATTTTTTTTAACCAATGTTGATATTTAAATCATAATAATCTTCTTAATAAACTTTCACACCAAAGAATAATTACTTGTTTGATGTATAATCAAAATTCTTATTGAATTCGAGTATTAATGCCATGTCCTCGATATATAAATATTTATATATAAAATATCGCGGGAAACTAAACATCTGATGTTTCAATTATACTATATCATTTTTTTTTTAATATAATTTATATGAATAAATTTTCATTTATAATTATATATTTATTTTTTTATATAAAATTATGAAATGATGCTTAAATTAAAAGGAATTTAATATATATTAATAATTATCACTTTTATAAACAAATTGTTTAAAAGTTATTGACCGGAAAATAACAGGTTCACCAATACAACCAACTCTCAGTCGTTTGGTTGGTGTTTGTCAATTTCCGTTTTAACTTTTGAACAGATTTGTTTTTATGTCAGTCAGAGTATAGGAATAGGGATGGGGGGCACTCGTACGTACCATTAGAACAGAGTTAGCAAGCAGAAAATGAAAGCCCATGAGAAAATATTTATATTATCTCCCATATCCCTTCCACCTCGATAGAATGCCATGGTAATGTAAAGAACAATATACAGAAAGTGTAAAAGAGCTCATAGAGAAAACTGACATAACTCCAACTTAAAACAACAGTGCATTTTATAATTAAGCCTTGCCCGCCCTTTGGAATTAATTAGGAAAAAAAGGCCCGTGGTATTGGAATATAGAGCTCAATAATTTGAGAATTCTTTTCATTAAAGTAATGAAGATTTGCCAGGTTTTTTAAAGTAATTTAAAAAATGTTTAAAGGTGCTTTTATATATATACTGATTTAGAGATCAGAGTGTTTACTGGTAAAATAATAATAATAATAATAATAACGGGGTACGGCAGTCTTTGAGTGAAAGGGAATTTGCCGTCCCTTCCCTCCGGAGCCTACAGACAACACCCCCGGTGGAATGTTTGGTGCGGATACAGACTCTCGTACAGCTAGCTGCCGGAGGACCTAAGGGTGCGAACATTACGACGACCCGGCAACGAACAACGACCAAGGTGGAGTGGACGGACTGACTCCGATATGACCTGCTGAGACACTACGAAAGCAGCAATCCCGCGGAGCGAGGTTACATGACTCGGATGCATCAGGAGTGGTGTGGGATGCATTCAGAGCTGAGTAATTTGACCGCTCAAAACCTCTGGGATTCCGTGGCCTACCTTCATTGGCAAGGATACATAAACGCTCCGCAGAGATCACCGGAAGAGGTCAAGGGTGCCTTTATGGGTACAAAGAACTTCGCTGCTCCAGGGCCAGATAAAATTAACAACTTATGGTGGAAGAAGTTTACTTCAACACACCTTCATCTGGCCCGTATATTTACAACTTTTGTAAGGTGAGAGCAAATGATTCCGGAATGGTTGGAGGGAGGCCGCACTGTGCTATTCCCCAAAAAGGGGACTTGTCCAAACCAGAGAATTACAGGCCGATCACTTGTCTGAATACGATTTATAAGGATTCACGAAGATCCTGAATGACAGAATACTTCGGACTTAAGTGGAACCGATCTGGCAATAGATATACGAACAACGTGGGGCAAAACGCGGTAGTGAAGGGTGCCGCGAAAACCTCATCGACAGATGTATCCAACGCAAGAGAAATCTGTCGATGGCATGGATCGATTACCGAAAGGCTCTTGATACAACACCTCATAAGCTCATTATCAATGTGTTGGAAAGGCTCTTGATACATCAAAATATAGTGGGATGCATTAGGAAATAATGTTACCCTGGGGAACCAAATTCTCCATAAGAACGGGAGATCTAATCTGCACAAATTGGGTAAATTTCCGGAGAGGTGTCTTTCAAGGAGATTCGTTAAGTCCCTTACTCTTTTGTATCTCACTTTTGCCCCGGTATGCTCCCACAGCCTATGTATATCGTCATAAAGCGACATTGAGGGTCTTGTACTATCATTTGCGCCACTCATACGGTGTGGATGAGACATCTGTGCTGCCATATGTTGCTGGGGATATTGAGTCCGTTGTTGGATGATGAATGATTGCCGTATATTTTGGAACTTTTCATTCTCAGCTACCTGGCTGATCCAAGCCACCAAGCAGGATATTGTCTTCTTTGATTTTAAGACTAAAATGATTTACATCATTGAATTCTTGCCTCCAGCCGAGTGGAATATCGAAGTCAAAGAGGAGGACAACCTGTCCAAGTATCGGTACTAAATTTTTCCTTGCCGGCGGGCAAGGTCGGAGAGAAGAGGATTAGCCACCTAGATCAATATCAATAAGCAAGGCCAAGCAATGCTGAATCTCTAATAGATGACCTCCAAGAAACAAGACTGGAGCACTGATTAAGATTTTTCTCTTATTATATTTGTAAAATGGCCTCAGCAGTCGAAAATGACAAAAATTAAAATAAAAAAAATTTCTTAAATTTAGCCAATTAGAGAAATAAATAAATAAATAAATAAATTTATTTACGACCTGCTTGGAGGCACAAGTCCTCGGTGACTAGGTCCAATCAAATACAAATACCAATTTATAAATTACATAATACAAAACAACAAACAATTAACAAAACAAATACAAAAAATTCAAGAAAAGAAAAAGAAATGTATGCTCATTAACAAATAACATGTTCATACATTTCCATCGAAAAAAAAAAGATAAAAACATAATGAAACATTGCGCGCAATAACAGGTGTCCAGAAGTAAACGACGTATTAGCCATCCCGACATTCGCCTTAAGCTGTTAAGGAAAACCTGGTCAAAACCTTAACAAGGATGGTACGACCTCAATCTACCTGAGCTAAACTCTGCGTTTGAGAACTAAATAAATTGTGCTTTTGAATTTTTTTTTCAATTTATTTATTTATAGTCTATTCGACTGCTAAGACCATTATAATTTAAACATATAATTATAATATATTACAAGAGCAAAATCACTTATCGATCGCTACCGACTGAAGTCCCACGGGGCCTCCTATCCTGAGGCTCAGTTGTGCTTGGCCTTGCTTAACAAGAATGATCTCGGTGACTTCCTCTTTTCTTCAAGCCTACCGACTCCTTTTGAATTGATTTTAATGTAGTATCCCTCATAACCCAGTCCATTACTGGGACCTACACAGAGAAGGGGGGCTCCACCTGCCAACTTAAAATATTCTTTTATAAAAATTTTTTTTTTTAATATGAAAAAAAGAGGCATCAAACATTTATATTTACCCTCAATAAATTGTTTAATATAAGCCCTACCCTTAAGAATAAAATAAAAGGTAATAAAAAAAATCTCTTAACTGGGTTCTTAAGATTTTCAATGAATAAACTTGTAAATTATTTTAATTTGAGAAAAAAAAACTTTTCTTGGGAATTGTTTATATTTCGAAAGCTTTTGAAATATCTTCTTTATATTAAAATGTTATTTTTATAAAGGGCTAAAGTCTTTTTTTTTCTTTTTTTTTTTTTTTCTGATGTCTTAAGGATCTTTAAAAGCAGAGAGGATGATAGACAAACACAAACACTTGCAACACTTGACCTAAGGGTTTTTCAAGAAGAAAACGATCTTGCTTTTAGTAAAACGCCTTTGACTGGCTAACTCTAAATAATGATATTCACTTGAAATTAATTTCATCCGGCGAATATTAATTTTCCACGTAAAAAGTAAAAATAATTAAAACCTGTGATTGCCCCACATTATTCTTCTTCCTAAAGAACTCTGACAAATAATAAACTTTTGCATAATGTAAAATGAGCAATCAAGTTAATACAAAATTTTAAACCTAATCTATCTATACAATCAAAATTATTTCTAGCGAGATGTATATATCTTGTAAAGCCCTACACCCTTAATTTTAATATTTAATAGAAATAAGTAATATTTCTTTTATTATATTTTTTAAACTTATTTTTATATTAAACAGTGTGTGTGATCTCTTTGTCGGGCAAATAACAAACGTGCCGCAATAAGATCACCACCAAATTGTATTTAGGGTGCGGTCATCCTACTCCTGACCCCCTCTACTTTCAAATGACGTCGCCGATAGCCAATGGGCAAATTTGGAGGGAATTTTAGCCCTCTAATTGGCTATTCGGGCAAATTCCTTTAAAAAAGCGGGGTAGAGAAGCCAAGCAGAAGAAGCCTGGCAAAGACACTTCATTTTTAACTATGAAACTGTTTACATGTTTCTTGAAAAACCCTTCATATTCAGATATAAAACTTTACACATTTCTTGAAGAAGGCTTCATTTTAATATATCAAACTGTGCTAATACACATATCTACATCAAGAAAGGGTCCACAAAGAGACCAAATAATAATTGTGTATTAAAATGGTGCTGTTCGTCTGGTGTCTGTGATACCAACACTGGTATATATTAAATCTCTACACCTGCCTCGGAACGCCCCTCCCCCTTAAAGTGATCCTAGTGTAATGTTCACTGGTGGTGCTTGAACCCTGGAAGGTGTCATCGCCCTCTGCTCATTGATAAGTACTATATATATATATGTTTTAAGTTGTTCATTTTTATATGTTAATTATTTAATTTAAATTGTTTATGCTCTTGTTTTTCTTCATATAATAATTACAATAATTTTCTTACTTCTAAATATAAATAATTGTCCAATATGTTTAATAATATAAGAAAATAATTCAAATACCGGTATAACTATTTATATAAATAACTATTTTTTTTATTATTTTATAGACCTATAATAAAGAAATATATTTCTTTACTTTAAATAATATCATTCATTTTAAAAACAAATTATTTATTTTTTTTTTTAGTAAACAAATGATTAGTAATTAAATTATTTATAAAGAAATTTTTTATTTGCTATTCTCTCTATCTCTCCCTGTTTGAGATGCAGAAGCAGATACTCTCCCATATACCTGAGTTACATTATATACACCTACATACCTACATATGCGAAGCAGAACCTTATAATAACCTTAAATTCGAGCCATTAAGAACTCCCCACCCTTAAGCTGGTTCGTGGGCTCTTTTTCCTTCTAATAATAGATAAATAGATAAATAATAAACTAAAATAGTAGCCTCAGGGGGAAAAAGGCTCCGCAATCTATATAAAGAATTTGATTAGGTAAAATATAATAAAAATGAAAAATAAATTTATATACCATGAGGTCATAAATTCATTAGAAATGTTTGACTTTAACAACTGAGCTCTAGATGAGCTCTGGTGTAATTAATCATAAAAGTTTGCCATTTGAGTTCCCTTTCAAGCAAAAACGAACTGGCGATTCCTCTAGAAATTTCTAATCAAAATATTTGATTGAAAAATTGTGGAAAAGCAGGCTATATATAAAACACATTTTTGAGACGTTTTAATTAAAATTTGTCATTTTCCAGGTATTTTATTTGAGAAATTTAGATTTTTTTTCTCAAAATATCAAATTTTTATCTCTTTTTGAGATATTTTGTTCACACACACGCACACTTTTTCTGGGTACTTTTCTTAAAACGTATATTCCCGTTCAAAAGAAAAAAAATATTTAAGAACTCTTTTTAAAAAAATATACATTCAGCCAATAGAATAATAAGAAGAAAATATAAATATAAATTTTTTTTTTAATTTTTAATCGTTGTCATTTTTCTAAAATTTGACAGTATAAAAAATATAGATGCGACAAATAAAGAAAATCTAAACCGAGTCATCTCATAGGTGAGAGGAAGATCTGACATTTAGGGAGCAGAAGATTTGCCAATCATAGCTCGAGATTCTCGTAATCGCATTAACTGACTCACAAGATTTTAGTGGAAATAAAGGAGAAAAGCTGGGATGGCTAGCTAGTCTCGAGAATTGAGGCAAAAAAAAAAAGAAATGGAAGGAGGTCGAATAAGCTCCTTAAAAAAAATCCCGTTTAATTGAAGCTACAATTCGTTATTATATAATTTACTATATCAAAATATCTAAAGTCCAAGGGGCCGAAGTCAAGCTAAACATCGCTAATAATATATAAATAATTTCTTCATTCTCTATTCTATATAATAATTTTCTTAGATGTCCAAAGAAAAAATTTAACACTGAACATTCTATGAATTTATATCGAAGAAGAAAAAAAAAATATAAAAAAAAAATGGGGTGTACAAATAATTGATATCCTGTTTAATAAAATATAAATTGTTTTCGATTGAGAAATTCGGCGAACATAAATTTATTTAACAATATCTTTTGGGATGTCTGTAAAACTAGAAAGCTATTAAATTGAATTTACTTACTAGATTCGTTTAAATTGATTTATTGATATACAAGTAAGATATTAATGAAGCCCATTCGATTTTTTTAAGTGGCAATTAAGCTTAAATGGAGGCAAGTAATCTTGAATGAAAATTAGATCACATAAAACAAATAGTAAATTAAGGCATCGGCTATCTCATTCAATGGGAGAGATAGAGGGAGTGGGAGAGAGAGAAAAATAAATAATCAGTTATTAAATAAAAATAAAAAGAAGAGGTTTCTTAATCGAATATGTTTTCGAAAATTAAATTTTTTTTTTTGATTCCTTAAAAAAAGATGCAATTTAAAGCGTGTAATTAAAAATAAATTTGATTCAAGATGAAATATATTTAATTTTCTTTTCTTTCTTTTTTTTTTTTGTATATCAATCAATACAATCTTATTTTCTGACCCATTAATTGCTATTTTTAATTTATATAGCTCAGACTTTGAATTTACACTGTTATAAAAAATTTTATTGAAAAAAAAATTATCTTGTTAGGGGGGCGGGGGTATGGGGCGTTCACTTTCCAAGTTGTCCAAAAAAAATTAATTTTCTTTTTTTTTTCTTATTCTTTTCGGCATTTTGGGCCATATATACTTTAAATAATACCTGTTTATAAATAGAACGATACAAATGATTCAGGCATATCTATTTACACCATTTGGTATCTAAATGGTTTAAATAAATTTTCATCTGACTTTCTGGGATCCGAACTCACATCCATAGACTTTGAAGGTTATCAATAGCGACAATGTCAATATCTTTAACCTCTCGGCCGCGAGGTGGGGTCTAAAAATTTTCTTATTAGAGACTAAAAGTGGCCCCTTCCCTTATGAATTTAGACGCCATTCGAAAATAATTTCAACAAATTTGCAGGTGAATCCAATAAAAAAAAGTTTTGTAATTTTTATGAATTTATTATTATTTGTATAATCTTTTTAAAAGCTTCTTCGAGTTTAATTAATCTCTAATCAAGATCCAAATTAGTCGTGAGCCATCTTGTTCTGTTTTCCAAATGGCAGACAACTTCTGTTTGTGCCCAGAGGGGCTAACGAAAAGCCAGCGCCTAATTGGACCCGTATTAATTAACCATTCGGAATCTAGTTTACTACCCTATAGTGAGATGTCAATCCCATCATAGCACCGATTTATGAACATCCTTTATGGACAAATAAATTCCCATTTAATTTTTTAAAAATAATCTTTCAAGTTTCATATTCTATGATAAAATTTAGTAAATGAAAAGAAAAATAAAACAGAAACAGAAACTCTTCTTTTAATATTATTTTTGATTTTGTGAATTTTTAAGTCTATAAAAAAAAAGAACAAGCAGCGTCATATCCAAATATGACAGATTTGAGCATATATTTATAACTGGTAAATGACAGAAAATGAGAAAGATTAAATAAAAACCTGGTATGAGTAAATGAACATCCCATAACTTTCTCTTTCCTAAGGTAAGAAAAACTATGATGTGCTGTCAGACCAAATTTTTTGCGTTATCAATGTAAAATGATATTAAAATTTCTTAATTGGAAAAACAGACTACTTTTTCAATATCTGTCATTATAAATTAATAGAAATTATTAGCTTTAATTGAAGAAATTATTTAATCACGAAGATAGCCCACTTCAGATGAATTTCTGCCTTCTGCCGACTAGCTAATTCACTACCGCCTATGATGTTTTTGAATGTCAGATTTTTTGCTCACATTAACAAAAAACTAATTGATGGATCATCACGATTTTTTTTTCTAGCTCAACCTAATTTATTTTGATAAAATCTTTAAAAGATAATTGGGAATTTTATTGGAATTTCTAATTACCAAAGTAACTTAATTTTTTTTATCACTTTTCCTGATATTTTATCTTTTTTACTTTATTACACTATGAAATATTGTATAATTGAGCTGGGTCACACCAGATTTTTTCTGCAATTAACCTATGCAAATATCAAGCAAATGTAATAATTACATTTAACACAATACTTTTTTATAATCCAATTTTTACTTATAAATTGTAGTTTTTTATATTTTTTTGCCCTTCCGCTTCAGTTATTAAAATATAAGTTGTTTATAGACATTTGACCATATCCATCCACATTATTTAAACCAATTTGTAATTATTACTATAAATAAATTTTATTACTCAGAATAGGAAACGAACCATAAAACAAGGACTTTGTCTCTACTCCAAGGGGCATAAAATATTACTAAAAAAACAATAGAATATATACAAAATATACTTAATATCAGTAGAGTAGCAAGAAATTTATGTAGGGGGGAGGGGAATTCAAGACTTTGATAAACTCCCTTCCCTATCATTCTTTTATTTTATTTATTAAATAAAATTATTTGATTTATTACTAATGTTCTTTTTATATTCATATTAAAATATTAAATTAAATATATATGTCTAATATCAAGTCGAATTCAGGTATGGTTCTAATCTCCCATAATCCCTCTCGCTACACGACTATTTAATATCACAGTCATAATAATCAGCTTTCTTAAATTAATGAATATTTAGATTTGAAATTAACCCTTCCTTAAAATAAATAAATTACTTTCTATTTTTTCTCTATTTATCCTATAAATTATTTTCGCAAGGCCGGATATAAAGTCAAAAACACATAAAACAAATGATATTTCTTAAGGAGCCCACTTCTTGTGTTGCTTAGTAACCAAGGGCTTTTTCTAGTTGTATGACGTCAAACAAATGGGATCTTTATTTTCGGATCATAAAATATTTTTTTTTTTTTTTAGTTTTTCTTTTAGGAAAAAACCATTTTGTGTTAGATGAAATTTAAAACCTTTTAAAATTTGTATATTAAAAAAAGAAGCATCTTTACTCTTCTTTTACCTGTAATATTTTTTTATGATAGATTTTATAAAAAGAAAAATTTTGATATCGATCAATCTACCTTAAGATTTATAGAACTAGCGGAGCGGTTAAACCCCTATGTGCAATTTTGTTAATCAGTTGCTAACCCATAACCCATTTTAATGTATGCAAACTTTTTGCATGTGTATTAAATTTTATTGTTCTCTTATAGTAAAGTGACCAACCGTACTCCTTTGAAGAATTTTTTTCTGCTTTTTCACAAATGTACTTCTTTGAAAAACCGTCCTTCAAAAGTACTCGTTTGCATTATTTTGTACTTCCAGCGATATTTTGCGAATTAAGTATTGCCCTTAAAAAAGATGACAGAATTTGAATATTGGATTAGGTCTTGAAAAGTTGCTGCTCAAATTTCAAATTACCCTTGCATATTCCTTCAAATTATTTAAGAAAAGGTTTTTGGGCAAGGAAGGGAGACTACCTCCTCTTCCACTGGTAAACTAACCCAAATATTTGAAGGGCTTTCAATAACCTAGTGACTGGACAAGTCAATTTCTTTAAACAAAAATCATCTATATTTTCCGCAAAACAAATTTTTTTGTCTTTCGGCATTTGAGGCCATATATATACCTCTTAAAATAATTCAATTTTATACTATAACCATTATCAGTAATATTAATTTAAATTAGAAACGTGTGAAGGAAGAGGAGTCAGCCAGTAGGTAGCTTCTATCTAAATCGGCTTTAATTAAATAATGGCATCATCAATCACGAGAGAGTATATATAAGCTCAAAGCAATGTGTTGTAGATAGTTGTTATATAATAATATTCTAATGAACAATAATATATAAAAAATATAAAACGATATATGTCCATTAGTGTTAATAAGGCGAAGTTTCCAATATATATATATATATACTGATCTATAGTGTATAATATATATCTGCACATTATATGTATATATTTATATATTATTGTATTATTAGAATTTATAACAACTTTATCTAAAACTCATTGCTTTGAGCTTATATATATTCTCTAGTGATTGATGATGGCATTATTTAATTAAAGCCGAACCGTTTCAAATATTGGGTCTATCCTACTGGCTGAATTCCTTTCACATTTTTCTGATCTATATACACAGCCACTTATCTCATCGTGAAGATTTATCACATATCATCAAGAGATATTTAAATGGCAAACCAAAATGCATGCTAAAAAGAAAACATTAATTACATTCTGAGAATATCTCATATTTTTTTGGTCAGTGAATGAATTTTTACTAAGCTTATAAAATTTTTGTGATTCATTCTTTAACGGTATGCTGATTAAAAAAAAGTACTTAGAGTCAGTCCGAGCGCCGCTCGGTTTTTTTTTTTTTTAATGGCAAAGAAGAGTTAATAAGAGAGCTTTCAAAGCTAGGACATTTGTAATTAGAAAGACATAAGATCTAAATGGAGGATCATTCGTAAAAAATAGGATCCAGCAAACAGAAACATCTTAAATATATTTTATCAAAGATGAGACCTAGAGGGAAGAGCTGTTTTCCAATTAAAATTTACACAGATATATAGATATATATAAATTTAATAATAGTATAATAAATTTTCAATTCAAATAATTAGACAAAAGAATCAAAATAAGTATTTTATTATTTTTGCTAATGTTTCAAACATAATCAATAAATTAATTTAATTTTTTACAGTCAAAGGTCAACACATCCCCTTGAAATTCCATTAAAGTAAGATAGATTGAAAAATTATTTTTAAGGAAATTAGGAAGTTAATAAAAAGAGAATCTTTACCCTTGTATTTAGTAGGCAAATAAATACAAATTTATTGTTTATTTTCAAAACCTATTATATATAATCTATTAGGACAATTTTACTTTCTCTTACCTATTTTATATATGTAATTAATAGTTGTTTATAATTGTGAATGTACGAGTTAACAAAATATCTCAAACATACATTTTATAAATATAATATAAGCTATTTTTTAGATACGTATTCTTTGAAATGTACTTATTTAACAATTTTGTTTATATATAATATATATATTCAACTAAAATTAATAGTTTAACAACTATTTTGATTTAAGTGATTTCAAATTTGAATGAAATACCATTACAATTAAATCAATTTATTGTCTGATTATTTTTTGTTAACAAAAAAATAATGCCCTTGGTCATTAAGTATAAACTTATAAAAGATTATTTTTAAAGAAAAGTAAATAAATACTATATGATATATAAAATATATAAAAAAAAATTCTGGGTGAATTTGAACTGAGGACCTCTTATTTATCATTGGGCAATTCATCTATATTTTTTTTTTTTAATTTCTCCTTGTTAATGCTCTGTTGTCATATCTTCATATATACACGGTTGCCATTTAATTTATTGTAAAATGATATTCATTTTTATAATAATTCCTTGGCGAAATCAAAACCCCATGGGAAACGAATTTGCTTACATGTTGGTATTTATTAATAATTGAAATTTGAAACAAAATGATCTAGTCATTAAAAAAAAGAGAGAGAGAGGAAAATATTTGAAGAGAGAAGCAGTGACCTTGGAGCGAGAGAGAGAAAGAGTGAGATAGTCTTTTGTCGGAGAGAGGAAAGAAAGATAAAAATAGAAAAGTGGGCGGAGCGAGGACTGTTGATATTTAAAAAAATTATTATATTATCTCTAAGAAGAAATATTTGACAAAAGGATATGGATACATATGATGGATCAATTCAATGCAAAATTTTACGGAGATTAAGAATAGCTAGACAAAATTTCGATATCTCATATAGTTTTTCATCTATTAAAAAGAATTATAAAAAAATTAGATTATAAATTAAACAACTTAATAGATATATTATATATGTATTCCATCCAGAATTTTATAAAGATTACGAATCTATATTCCACAATTTTCTACCTTAGTTATTTTTTTATTAATTATAAACCATAAAAATATTTTTAGTCTAATTATCATTAACTAACCAATATATATGACACGCACTGTTCACTATTTTTTATCTTTCATATTTTTTTAATCATTTGATGAAAACCAAAATGAATAAATTCATCTGTCAAACAA
>JAAAKE020034226.1:0-27097 GCA_010014785.2 Anisolabis maritima
GGAGGAAGAAACAAAAAACTTAAAAAGTAAGCTATAATTCATTAAAGGTTAAAGTCGTCTTCATATTTCATCTATATATATTTTCTTTATTTTTACAAATTTCCTGATCGAATTGGATTTCCTACAACTAATTAGGCTAAAAAAGAAATGAAAGTAAAAAAAAAAGCCAAAAAAAGTTAAAAATTTAATAATAAAAAACATATTCTTAATTTTACCTGACCAGGTGCAGCAAACTCTTGGGGCGCATTGTCAGCACAAACTCTAGCTACACTATTGGACAAAATTGTTTTGAACCTGAGTTTCATTATACTTATAATAAAAGGTCGTCAAGGTTTAGAAGCCTAACAGATGTATCAACCCAGCTCTAAACAAAAATTTATAGAGATAAATATTTAACCTTAATTTACCTTAAATAAAAATTTTATTCCACCATTTGTTTTTTTTTTATTTTCCATTCATATTACTTATAATGAATGATAAAACTTTTTTTTATATCTGAGTGAGAAAACACATTTTGATAAATAAAACAATTTATATTGACATCTTGTATCTTAGCGACTCGATAAAGAGTCAGTTATTCGATTACTTCAAAGAAATTTTATATATTAAGTTTTGGAGGCCAGTTTGAGGGGGGTAACTCTTGAGAAGCTGATAAATGTTTGGGAATATGTATTTATAATGGCTAATGAAGAAAGTCCTTCACTCTGTTTAAAAATTCCAATTTTCCAGGTATTTTTGTTTATGTTTTTTATTTTCAATATATTTTGCTAAATAAGGAATTTGTTTCGGAAATTTATTGAATATGATAAGATATATTTTTATAATGAAACAAACACGATTGGGATAGGAGGGATTTTACTTCCTTTATTTTATTACTCAATGTTTGGACAGAAGTGAACTATTTTAATTTTAATACACAAAGCAAGTGTATGAAATTGTGCCCCTTAATAGTAAGATTTATATATTTTTGGTGCACTATAATTTTTTCTTAGTCTTAAATTTCTGTCTTTTATTTCGGTTGATCATTATGAGACACTTATGGTGCTGTTTTATACATATGTTCCTCCCTCTTATAACTGTATTTTTAAATAAAAGCTTTATATATATATATATACTTTCCGGTGCCCTCGTCCCTCACACGACTGCACCTATATAAGGCATGGAACTGATCATGTTATAAAATTCAAGCATATTTCAGTCATACTGAGCTTGACAAGCTCCGAAGTTTGACGGATATTGCCGAATGGCAGTCATTTTACTTTTTTACCGCAATTTCTTTAGCGTTTTATCTTTTTTTAATTTTATTTTTACTTTTATTTTAGCACACCTTGTCTCTACGATCATTTCGCGCCTTTTGTATTCTACCGAGGATCCTTAAATCATAGTTATTAGTTTCTCTTTCTCTAAGGAATCGATTCCCAACAGTATTTATCTCTGTTGGCCCAATAAGTAGTTAGCAAAACATAATAGGGAATTGTGGAATATGGATTTTAAAGTTATTAATACAACCCGTAAAACGTAAAAAATGACTATACAAATTAGGGATGGATATACGGGCACAATTTATGGAAGATTATATCCCTTTCATCATACTTAAAATAATAATAATCCGTCCATATTTTTAAAAATTAATTGGCAGCCAATACGATTGAAATAAATTTTATCACTCAGGACAGGAAGCGTTCTGATGATCCTTAGATGAAGTGAGACCTTTACCTCTGCTTTAAATGTTAGAAGGTCCTGTCCCTTAGTGCAGAGCTAGAGGTCTGGCTTCACGTGCCAAAGGTCAGTGGTTCACTTCCCGTCCTGAGCGATAAAAATTTATTTAAATTATATTGGGTACCAATTAATTTAAAGAAATAAGAATGGAGTCTAAAAGGCCTCATCTGCCAAAAAAAGTGTTAGAAGCTCAAAGACCTTCTTTCATCAAGAAAATAAATTTTAAAAAAAATTAAAAACAAATTATTACCGATAATTTTAAATTATCTTTAAAAGTCAATTTAGTGGTCGAGAGGTGAGCTTTCAAAAAATTACATATGTCAATGTCGGTATGGCTTTTAGAGAAAATAATATGTTATTTGTTTGGGATAGATAGAAGAAATCTATAAGAAGATAATTTTTTTGCCTAAATCCAGGATTAAAGCCCACTGGTCTAATCCTCTCAACTAGACAATTTCTAAAAAAAATCATATTTATTTATTTGTTTATTTTTATTTTAGAAATAATGAAATAATCAATCAAATCCTACGCATTTCTGCATGTTTTATATATATAAATATATATAAAACATTTTTTTTTTATTAATTATTATATATATATAAATTAATAAAAAAATTTTGAGTAATTTTGTTTGCTTTAAAAATACACCCGAAATTATGAAAAAAAATTTGCATATTATATAACGTTCTCAGAAAGGAATGGCAGCAACGAAGCATTAAATTAAATAGAAAAATATCTTCTCTTTATTTTTTTCTTTGAAAAATATTATAATTTCTTATATAATAATATTTTTAAAAGCATCTCAGCATTTTTAAATAGATATGGCATATTTCTCTTTTTCTTTTATTTCTTCAATTATATATATTTTTCTTATTATCATATAATATTTACTCCAAGGAAATCATTCTTTGGTTTTATGTCATTTTACTCAATTCTTTTTATTTGTGTGCTCATTCAACTGAATATAAAGCGTTGCCGTTGTTGCTTGAATATGTCATGTTTGTATGATGAGTTTCTTTCTAAGGTCGTCGAGGGTTAAAAATTCGTCCTTTCAGATTGTGACGTCGACGTCCTTTCTCTCTCTCCCGGGAGATTTTTAGAAAAAGCCTTGAATTTTCGCCATTACAATTTTCTTTTTATTTTTTCTTTAAATGTAATCAAGAAAAAGGTAATTCACAAATTATTTAATTTGAATATTGTTAAATGATGAAATACCGGCTATCAGAATATAATCATAGAATTACTTTTTGATATTTTAATTTCTTTAATTTGAAAATTACATTCATTCTCTTTTTACATGAATTTTATAAATAAAAAACCTTTTAGCTTGCTTTCATTTTTTAAATATTTCTGAATCAGTAATTTGAGTTAGGTAATTCTCAAAAGTCTACTTTCAATAAATCTATTTACCATGTATTTCCCAATAAATTATTATTTTTTTATTAGATGCTTTTTTATACTTTTGAGTTTTGAAGTGTTACGACCTCATTGTCGTCGAGCTCTACATGATTTTGCCCTTATTTTGGGACTTTAGAGATATATTTTTAAAAAATCACTTCAAATTCTTATATAAATATTATTTTTTGCATTATCAATTTATTTTTAAAAGACGCCATAATTTATTTGAATTAGAATTTTTACCTTACCCGTTTTTTCTTATAGTATGGTAAATGAATATCCGGGTTTTGCAAATTGATCAGAATGAAGTAAAATGAGACAGTAAAATTTTTGAGGAAGCCGTGTATGTGAAGAGGACACAAAATATTTTTTTAATATTTCTGAATCAGGAATCAGTTAGGCAAATTATCTGCTTCACGCCAGCTAAGATTTTTACTTTCACTTTTACGTATACTAGTATAAAAATTTATCTACTTGTTATTTTATCTTTTTTCTATCTCCCTAGCGCCCCGAGTTAATTTTTGATCAGCTCCTTTGCCTCCCAAGTCTGACCTTATTAGTAAACTATTTATTAATATGATGTGATAATAAAGATTCGCATTGATATCTATTATTTTTGATAATTTATGATGATGAGGAGCAGAATATGAAAAAATCAAAGAAAAATTTTCATTCTTTTTGTTGTAAACAAATTTTGTGACCAAATAATTTGTAATTAAAAAAATTATATTATTAAAATATATTGATAAATTTCTAGCTTATATTTTGATGATTAATAGCAGTCGTATTAAGATTATATTGGACCGATTTACTTACCTTTGATTAAATTACCTGGGATTTCCGGGAAAGGAAGAAGCCAAAAGTTTAATTTTAAAAAATTTATAAAAAATTAATAAATTGTGATTAAATTACCCACATATGTAGGTTTAAAGAATATTAATCAATCATGTTGCTATAGGATATAGCGTATATAGGGCTATATACTTTCCGAAAAAAATAGAAAGAACTAAATTTTTTTGCCTTCTACTTACCTCACTTCAATCTATTTTCATTTTATTACTATTATAAAAAAATTAAAAATGAATAAATATATTAAACATTATTAAATTCAGAATCATATAAACACTACTTTATAAAAGTCCCTGTCTATGTATAGCATGTACTTGATCAGTGATTGAATGTCCTTTTTTTTTCTTCTGATATTTTTCATTAATAGCTACCACACGAATGATAAATTTGAAAATGCAGATGTTCTAACTTCTAAAGAAAATGGCTGTTGGAGATAGAACAAGTGCTTACAAAAAATTTTTTGTCTGGAGACAATATTAACATCATGATTACTGTTGTTTGAACTCAATATCATTAATATTCGGTTGGTTAATAATGTTATATAAAGTTAGCGTGAAAAACAGTTTAAAAAGATATGTAACTCAATTTGGTTGGAATATGTCGACTTTTCGTTCGCAAATTCGCACAAAACTTGATAATGCTTAATATTATATATTTTCAACCTTCAACTCACCTTTTCAGGATATGTTTTTTTTTCAATCTTTTTAGGACTCTACTCTTAATTCAACCTTCATAATCACAGAAGACACTGAAGATTATTCATGGATGCGCTCAGAAGACCGGAAATTTTTCAACGATTTGGCCGATATGGCCGGGCCGATGGGTAAGTTAAATATTTTTTAAGATGAATAAAATAAAACGATATAATAAGAAAATCACCATTCTAATGAACTTCGACATTTTTTTTCGTATTTATTTACCATTTATATAATCAAAGCATAAAACATTAGCAATGCTCTTATTCATTGAAACCTCAATTGAGAATTAATCCTTCCTCTAAATATATAAAGAAATATTTGAGATCTTTGATTGTCTATGGACCGAAATCTGTCGGATTAGAGTAGGAACTTCAGGGGCTTTATGTAAATAGCATCTAGATAGATTCTTCACTAAGGACATTCCTGTCCTCCACTCTTCGAAAATATAAAGAGATATTAAATAAATCTTCATTTTTATTTCAGGTGGTCATCTTCGTCTCCCTGAAAGAAAAACAAAATCCAAAAATGTAAGAATATTTCATAATTATAAATTTATCAAGAATTAACATAGTAATCTTATTAAAGAAAATTCTACCTTTAATCTCTTAATGCTTTATTAATCATCTTTAATTTATCAAAAAATTATAGAATTTAACATTTTTTAAGGTATAAAGCGTGATGATATACAACAATGAAAGCTGCTCTCTCCTAACAATTCGAGATTCTCAATTGTCATTATTAATATGAATTATCAATATCCCCTGTATCTATATGGCCTCAGATGTTGAAAAGACTTAAAAAAAAACATTATCTCCCCCGTGCTCGAGAGATTAAAGATATTGATATTGCTAATATTGATAACCTTCAAAGCCAAGGATTGGTATAACCAAACGTCACAAATTTATAATTTACTTCTCGATCCGCAAATAAATTATATTATTATCTCGGATAAGTTAAAGTAAAAACATTTTTAGAACCACTGACTCTGTTGATGTTAATGGGAATAATGATTTTTCTTGTCTTTTCGGCATCTGAGGCTATATAGACTTAAAACGATATATTAATAATATACGTAAAAACAGAGTCAGTGGTTCTAAAAATGTTTTTACTTTAACTTATCGGAGATAATAAAATAATTTATTTGCGGATCGAGAAGTAAATTATAAATTTGTGACGTTTGGTTATACACATTATTTATTTAAAGGAGGTGAAGAGGTAAATTTCCCTGATGATAGCATATTGTTTATTTGCAAAATATTTGGAAAAACAATTTTATTTGAAAATGTTCCGATAAAAAAATTGGAAATGAAAAATAAAGAAGAGGTCAAATAAATAATTTAAATCAGCCATCAAATAATAAAATCCTACCGATCATGCCCTTATTTATTAAAAAACCCTATGATAATATCTATAACCTTTATTTTTCGTTGAACTATAAAATATCTGCTTGCCTATTTTCGGGCTGATTTAATTCTTTTATCAATTAATATTTATGCCCTAGGCCAACAAACTTACCATCATTCTAAAATACTAATAATTAATACATGTTTATACATATATTGTTGTTAGTTTCGATGAAAAGACAATACATTTTTTTTCTTAATTTATGCTCTTTCAAAGGATATTTATTTAATTTATTTTTAGTCAGATCGCTTGATTCGACCAATCTCTGAACCTTCAAAGCATACAGTTAAAAAGAGAGAGGAGGTAAGAAACCCGCCCAAAAGTGCTTGTTATCAAAATCGCCCAGGGCCAGAGGTTACTCGTGTCTCAGGTAAAACCGGCAAAGTGCCATTGGAGAAACCCCCCTCGCCTCTAATTAAGGAATTATCATACACCCGTCCGCCATCTAGAAGATCCCCGGCCGATGTGCCAATACGAAAAACAACGGCCAAAAGCATCCTAGTTAAACAACAGCAACAACCCCCACCCCCGGTGCCACCGTCCACATCAGTCAACAACCAACCATCTACCCCAAATAAAAGAATGCGATCTCCTATCAGGCAACTAAAAAAAACTCGACCACTGACAAAACCATTATCACCAAAACGGAACCAATTGGAATTAAAACAAAATGAAATAAATAAGAAAGTTCCGATAAAAAAGTTAGAAATGAAAAATAAAGAAGAGGTCAAAACTTCTCCATTTCCAGTACGTCAAAATGTAAATAAAACTCCGCCGAGAACAGCACTGCCAATTACCAGTTTGAACAATAAATATAATAATGGAAATCCTTATTTTGTACAAACATCTAAAATTCCATATTCTATGAAGATAACAAGAAAGGGAGAAGATGAAAAGGAGAAAATGAACAGGGGGGTGAAGGGGAAAACACAAAACCAGCACTATTTTGTAAGTATTTGGTAGCATTAATATGTCTGTCTGTTTGTGAGAATATGAACAATCCACTCCTCCCCTTTCAGCTAGAGTACCTCAACCAAGAAATATATCCCAATGCTGGGTTATACAAAACATTCCATCCGAAAATGTTGGAAAATTATTTCCAAGATATCTAGCTGATTATTAAATTAAATAATAAATGTTGGCCGACGTTAGAAAATAATTTTGTGAATGCTTAATTTTATATTCGATTACCCTTTCGGCCTCCCAAAAGTTTTGAAAATTATTTTTTCATTTATTGTTTAATTAAAATTGTTTATTGGTTTTACAATTTTTTTTTTATTAATTTTTACTCCGAAGGATGTGATCTAAAAAAATAGAATTTTAAATACTAAATTTTAGACTTTTTTTTTTGTAATTTGACATTTCAAATGAATTCATTTTGAGGCTAACACCTAGTGAGTATGTTAGCAACCATGATTTACCCGAGCTTGTCTTTACCTATTAAATGCCAATCATTCCCCACCTCAGGTGTACGGGCCCTTTTGGCTCCTATATCGCTCGCATCTTAAAATTATTTGCATTCTGACTCCGAATCATTGGCTAATGGATGACAAAGAAAGAAGAAGAAAATTAATAATTCAAAGGAATAAAACATAATTCAAATAAAAAGATAAAATTTTATTTTTCTTGACAGTTAAAGTTCAAAAAAAGGGAGATTAATATTTTTTTAAACTTTAAATAATGATCCCTCTTCTTCATTGGCTTATTATTTCTGCAATTAGGAATATGTCTGGGAAATTTTAGATACGACCGATACTCGATTGATCTCGCAGTCTGACGCTTTATGAGTGGAAGGGAAACAGACATAGATGAAACAAGAGGTACCAATTCTTATTTGGGTATCTTATGATCGCTATCCACCTTCTCACAAGGTCTGGAGTACTAAAAATTTTCAGTAATTTAACCAACAAAAATAATTTTTTATACTTTACATAATAATAAGTATATATATATTTTGATTATTCATTTAATATTCTTTTAATATCCATTCAGGCCCTACATGATAATAAATTGCTCCCATTCAAAGAACAAATATCTGAAAAAGAGGACGAATGGTCTATGGCCCAAGACACCACGGTGAATATAATTTTACATATTCTTTTAATTTTTCAGTGTAATTGAGAAGGGGTATTCACGAGATTAATAACCAAAAAATGGATAAGGGCTGATTAATCGGCTTATTTAATTATTCACCAATATTAATTATAAATCTGATATAAATAACATAAAAATTATGAGAATCATGAAGCTAGAAATATTACTGTATAATAAAAAGCTAATGTTCAGGTGATGCATGAAGTTAGTTTCAAAAGAAATTTCAACATTAATTAAATTAACAAAATATAGAAATTTATTCTATTTTCAGTGAATGCAAAATAAAATGTGTTTTTTATTAATATGTATTTTTTTAATACAATTTATAATTTAAAAAAATTTCATTTATGGTCAACTTCAAATGTCATATGAAGTTAGTCACAAGCTGATTTTGACATCATCAGGGATGTCACCACATACTCACACTTTAGCATAATATTGATTGCGAATGCTTTCGCAATGGGTTATACAAGTGAATTTATACAATATTTATATCTTCTTATTGAATATTAAGTGGAGCTAGATAGCTTTTTTACCTATAAATTATGTGCAAATATAAAAATATTTGGGATAAGCCAGACATATCAGATTTTAGGGAATATTAATATAATTCTCCTTCAGTTTTTATTGACTAGAATTTTCTCATTCTTCAACATATCTTAAATTAGATTTATTATTGAAAGTTATACACTAAATATTGGTTATTTTTTTTATTTAAATCATTAAAAACAAATAGAGTCAACCAACTAAAAATTAAAAAAACGTTAATTTCACTAATAATAATTATTCTGACAAATTGCTGATCGATACTTCATCAAAAAGTTTTCTTTTTTTTTTTCTCTAATAAAAAAAATTATAGTTACAAAACTTTATTGAAATAAAAGTAACAAACTTTTCCTATACAATTATATGTTTAATATTATTAATTGTAATGAACTAGTTAAAATTTTAAAAATTTAATATAAAAATGAATATGATTTTATTAATTGAAGTGGAGCAAAGATTGAACTGGAACGTTCACGATAGGTAGAAAACATATCTGTTCTTGTTTTCTACTGTAATGTTCAAAAGTTAAAAAATTTTGAAATTTGCAGCTGACTCTCATAAATGGTTGATGAAGTGATTGTTGGTTCATGTTCAGATTGTATAAAAGAGTAATGAGCAACATTTTCTCAACCTATGGTTCCTGAACGATTCTCAGAATTCAGTGGCACGCCACTAGCAAAAAAAAAAACAAACGAAGAAATTGCATTTATTTATCTTTATATTCGTTATATTTAATATAACTTATATCTTGTAAATTTAAATTATAACTTATATTAACTAATATTTTTATTTTTAACTAGTACAGTTAATGTGGTATCTCTACTTGTTTTAATGAACACACTAGTTGTATTTACACTAATTTATAGGTATTGTTTCGGGTGCATGCGGAGCACTGATTGGCCCAAAACGGAGATGTCATGGGAGTGCTATCTCTGTATTCGGGATTTTCTTTCTCTCAAAAATGATTTCTCCTAAACATACAAATTTTCGAAATGGATGTTCAGATCGTCTTGGTATAAGGGACTGAATTGGCCCAGCTGCATAATAAAGTAAAGCAAGATGGGATGTCCAATAAGAGTTGCCCTGAAATAGGAATCAACATGAATTTCAATGAATCAGCCTATAAGAGTAAATGAAAATGGGAATATTGAAACAAAATCTTCCAAGTATCCTGGTTCGAGCCCAGGAAGCGTTCGTTATGTCCATTCAACATACTCATCCCAAATATTATATTTGTTGATGCCCTCTCTTAGAAGGCATCTTAAAATCTTCATCTATTTCATATAAACTATATTAGCTAGTAATAACATAACCGCCATCAAACTTCAAAAGATTATTTAACTCTTTTTATATTACCAGAGTTATTTAGATCACTAAATTCATAAACTCAATGTATTATATAATTCTATTACTACAATTGGTTTTCTTGTTCCTGTTTTGAGATTGTAGACACTGTTGGACCATTGTCCCACAGACCCGGATGGCGTCCAATTTCTGCCTTTGAGGGACAAACTCGGTCCGTGGGAGTCGAAATCCGAACAGAGTTTGATCATAGTCCCCGGGGAAGTGATACATCTACACCGGGTTATGTACCAGAATTCGGATACGGCTCTGGTACAGAAAGCCACTGAGAGAAGAAGCTCGACTGAAATGGACCAGCTGCCTAATAAAGTAAAGCAAGATGGGATGTCCAATAAAAGTTGCCCTGAAATGGGAATCAACATCTTTTCAATGAATCAGCCGATAAGAGTAAATGAAAATGGGAATATTGAAACAAAATCTTCACAAACAAGGGAGGAGGTCAACATAAAGAATAATGGAGGAATTATGGGATATATTTTGTATTTATTTGGAAAAAAATAAATATATGTAAATACGTTAATAAAATAAAATAAAATATTTTAAACCTTAAAAAAATCATTTAAAATTTACTTTTTTTTAAGTCTCTTCGGCGCCTGAGGTCATATAGACTTTAAATAATCACAATTAGATTATATAGGATACATGTAATCCAGACATATAAAGGGATAAGAAGGCAGAATGAAGCAAAAAAAAAAGAAGCCCTTGGTATGCCAAAACCATACATTGTTTACTTCATGGCAATTTTGGCCCTGACCACAAGTAGCCAATAAGTAACTGAGGATGGACGAACTCATAAAACATTCGTATTCTCCATATAATTTTAATATTAAATATCGATTGCTTCCGAAATATATTCATTGTTGTTTATTAATAATATATATATATAAATTACATTCAATAACTCTCATGATTGAAGGTTGGATTTATCATCACTGGTCTTTCTTGATGATCAGATGAACTAAGTATTTTGCGACTTTTTGTACAACTTGTACTTTAATTATACTATATAATAAGGATTCATATCCGGTCATTTCAAGACATTAATATCATTTTCCCCTTTTATCTCATTTCTTACATTATGTGACTACAAACGTTCTCCTGAGCTTCTGTGTTAATAAAGTCTCCCAGTTAATGTTTTGGGATAAGGAAGAATAAAATTCGTGCAGTATTAACTTGGCAAAACGAACCCCTCTACCAAGCAAGTTATAAGTTGCTACTTAATATATATTACAACTCAGTGTTTTATACATACTGCACACTATATAATTACTTAAACATGCCAAATAAGAGTTAAAAGATTTCAGTAAATTTTTTGTAAATAGCCTTTAATAACAATTAAAGAAGAAAACTAAAATTTAGAAGAGAAAACCAAAATTTTGCTTTTGTGAGTATAATTGCAATTTGTTCTTTCACAAAAAATTCTTTTTGGGAAATCTGTTGATTCTGGCATTAAAAAAATCACTTTAAGTCAGAAAAACAGGACAAATTGATTTACGATCAACAAACTCGTAATTCCAACTGTTAACTTCCTTAGCAGGGGTTCTCTGATGAAACCTATTTTTTTTATTATAATTTGATTTATTTTTAAAACACATATATTGATGAAATACTTATTTCAAAGTGATATTAATTGTATACTTAATTATAATATAATTCATTTCAACTGTTTGAATAGTTTGAATTGCCAACAAATCACTATTGTCATTGCAAATTTTTTTTTTTTTTAATTTTGGGGAAGGGAATTTGAGTTCTTGGCTCTAAATCTAAGGAGGCCGAAAAATATAAATAAAACAAATGTGATGCACACAAATAAACATTTATATAGAATCTTTAATATTCGTAAAGATTTATTGAAATCTGGGAAAGGAGGAGGGGTGGGTTAAAATTTGCACTTTCATACCTGTATTCTTTAATGAATTAGGTTGGTTCTTATTAAAAAATTTTTCTTACAAAATAAAGGAGATGTATGAAGAAAGTTAGTATAATATATTTTTTTTCAAAAGAAGGTGATATCCAGATTTTTTTAAAAATCAAAGTAAATTTTTATATATATTTATATATATTGAGATTAATGGCATTTAGATTATGCAATCCAGCTTAACGAAAAATTTATTCAACTTTTCATTTAACCCCCTCCTGGGGAAACAAATTGGTAATTCATTCTTATCCAGAAACAGGTCTAAATTCAATTGGTCTCAGTATGTAGAAGGGAAATTCTTAAATTAAATCAATCAATCCATTCATACTCATGGTCTTACAATTAAATTGTAACTGGGGATCGGATTCCAGTCTGATTTATTTAAAACTTTTGCATCTCTCAGGTAAACTTCTTCAATAAGCGATTATGAATCTTCAGAATTTTTAATTTATTTTTCAAAAATTCAACTTAGCTGAAATTTACCTGTGAAATGCTGAAAAATTGTAAATTAATATTTAAATAAAACCTTGTGCTAAGATTGTTTTTTATATTTCGTATGTAATATCAATTTATTCTAATCTCTTTTATTTAGAAAAAGATTTTCTTTTTGGTCATCTCTTAAAACGTGATTTGTCACGTTGTATTTATTATTAGTTCAATAGATTAACGCTGTGCTTCCATTCTGCTTGTTTAACCTATTTGCTATTTGGGGTGGGAATAACTAGATGGGGTGACAACCACTAGTCCATATTGATGAGCTTGGAATCTAATAAGCAAATAACAAACAATTTGCATTTCATTTTCAACTTGAAACAAATTTTAAAAAATAAACTCCCCATTAATTACTTAAAACTTCTTAATTTGGATATCAAATTATTAAAGAAACTTTGTCTTTTTAATTTTTTAACTAAGAACTAACAATTTAATTTCATTCTTTGCCATAAATATTCTAAAAATCTAATCTGCAATATTTGCATTTTATTCTAGTATGTTTTTTGTTTTAAATAAACCATCTGAGAAAGCGCAAAGTTGCATTGCCGCAACGAACGAATTTATGCAAGGGCTGTGGAATTGCTCGCTTCGCTCTTAATTCCTATCTGAACGCAAAAGTTACTGAATTGCTCACTTCGCTCGCAACAATTTCATAATAATAGTATTGTGAATTTATAGCTGTTTGTATCCGAAACTAATGTAAAAATTGTGATATTTGGTAAAAACTCAAAATTTCGGCAGCCATTTTAGCCATGTTGCCATGGACAGATTTTAAAATTTTTTACAGATTTTTAGTCCATTTTTGATTTTTCATCCAAATCTGAGGTTATATTTTTGATATTTGAAAAAAATTCTGGACAGACCCAGTCAGAAAGAATACAATAATGAACATTTCAAGTTCGTTGAAAATGGAATAAGTATCTCCATCATAACTATCTCTTGTCTTACTAATCAGATCGATTCACTATTTTCACTATTTCTCTTATATTTTTTGCTCACTACGATTGGCACCTTTTAGTTGTGACTCATGAGTATTTCTTCCTAATTCAGTTCTTGAAATCATCATTCCATTGAAATGGCGCACGACCAATTGGGCGTTTCGAAGTTAGTTTCCAAAAAGTTGGACCAGCGATTCTGATTATAAATTAGCAGGAATGAAATGTCTCTTTTGATTTTATTGCTTTTTTTGGAGTATCCGTTTTTTTATTTATTTATTTTTTAACAAAACAAACTTTAACAAGGGGTTTACAAATATTTGAGGGCCTCCACAATTGCAATAGAAATCTCCACAATTGCAAGAGAAAAACATTAATATATCAACCTTCTCCCATATAAACAAAAAGCCAAGATGGCCTGTCCCTTGGTCTAGAGGCCTAGCTTCACGTACCAAAGATTTGTGGTTCGCTCTCCGTCTTGAGCGACAAAAATTTATTTAAGTTATATTGGCTACCAATTAATTTAAATGAATAAGGACGGAGTCTAAATGGCCACAGATGCCGAAAAAGACTTACAAAATAAAAAAAAAAGAAATTTTTGAGGTTAGCCCTCCCCTAAGTTTTGCCCTCAGATCCCGAAAAAGACTAAAAAAAAAATAAAATAAAATAAAATATCTTATTAGAATCAATAAACTCAAGAAGTTAGAGAAAGAAAACAAAATAAATCCATTTTGGTGAATAATTACGACAAGAGGTCGGCTGAATGAAGGAGTTTCTTTCACACAAAACCATTTCTAACAAATAAGTGGGAATCCTTTAAAAGAATATTTATTCAAGCTTCAGTCTAACATTTTTGTAATATGTTGTGAATTCAAATTTAACATCTTATATACTTGACTTTACATCTTTCTCCTAAGCATTTCTCCTATGTGCCTTTAATATTTAAAAAAATTTTTGTTATTGATCCTCTTTCCTTCTACATTCAAATTCACCTGATTCTCTCCCAATAAATTTCATATTCTTTCCCACTCCTCAAATATGAACATTGTTCTTCTCTCCCTATATTTTCAAACTTTTCATCTTATTCCTTTTCCTATGTTAGGAAGAATCTTTTTTCTTTCATCAAAGGCTCATTATGACGGGTAATTTTCAAAGATCTCAAAAAAGAATTTTTTATTCTAAAGAAATTAATTGCTACACAATAAATACAATATCTAAGAGGTCAAAGACAAAAATAAAACACATAAGATTTTGAGCTAGCCTGTCTCCTGGATTATATTTCATCTATTATAGTTTAGATAGCTTAAAAATATTAAATGAAAATATCGAATTCATTGAGGATGTCATAAACTTAAAAAATAAAGCTTACTATAAAAATAATATTTTGGTATTTTTAGTGACAGGATGTTATACGAATTCATATATATATATATATATTTTATCATCTGTTTGAGGAAGAGGAGAAAAAATACAGAAGATAAAATTTACACATATTAAAGAAACTACATAAACTTTGGAGAGTCAATAAATTGATTGATTTTATGATAAAAAAAAGGCACATCTACTCTTAAAAAAAATCTTATTTGCTCAATAATTCACTTCAGTGAAAGCTTTCCTAAAATAATCATCTTTATTTTAGAATAAAAAGAAATACGTGTATATTTCTATTTATATCATAATGAAGTATTACATGTCAACTATTCCTGATTTATAACATACTTTAAAAGGTGATTAGAGTCTTTGGATTTAGAACGTCAATAAAGAGAAATTCTAAAGCTTTTTTTATATACACTATTATTTATTTTAATTCATAACTCAAGGCAAAAGCGTATCCATGAGCCTTTTCCGAAATGGTCGTTTACATTATATATACATACCCTTTAAACTTTATACTTAGCCACTTACTTACTGATTAGTCATAATCTATACAATATTTATAATTTCAAAAGAAAAAAATAAAAAGATAGAGAAAAATAAATAATTAAAATAAATTTGTCTACAAATAACTATATTTCTTTGAAATAGGTAATCTTTTAATTTAATTTATAACTTTGTGAATTTTTGTAAAAACTAGGAAAAAAATTACAGCACCTTTTTAAAAAATAGAGTTATGCCAATCAATTCATTGATTGTAATCTTTGCTGTAAGATTTTTTCTAGCATAAATGTTTAAAAAAGCCTAGCACAATCAGCAAAGATATCAGTGGTAGAATCTCTTTCTTCTTTGATAACTTTGACTCACTGTAAATAGTGATATTCAAAATAAAAATATATTTATATATATATTTTATTCGAAAAATTTTTTTGGACTTCACTTGGTAGGATATTAGATACCTTCTTTTTTCTCTATAGGTGCTTAATGGAAGGATCAATGGTCCAAGGAATTAAATTTATTTAAATGATTTCTTATCGGTTGGCAGATTGGCTTCTTTCGTGCAGATTTTCAACAATGACAAGTCCAACCTTAAAAACTATTATAACACTGATGATGGCACATCTCATATAAACCGAAATATATGTTTTTTGTTATTTAAACAAAAAGGCTAGTTATCTTATCTCTTCTAAATAAAATAATTCCCTATGGATTAAATTAAATAAATATGGACAGATGACTGGTATTGTGATATTTACACATTTCCATAATATTTATAAGTCAAAAAATAAAAATTTTTCTATTTTAACTAAAATAAAATCTTTTTTTTATTACACTCACCTGAATCGACATTTTATTTAAGAATTAATTACTCCCATTAATTAAGAGGGATTTTGTACTGATGTCACTAGACCTAATCCTTGATATAGAATAGAAATTTACTGATATCAGTCCATTGACAATAATTCTGAATTTATTTTTGATATCATAATTTATGATGGTGCTTGATTATTAATTTATTAATCGTTAAGATCTATTAAAAGGATCGTTGGGGATTTGACATTTGATATGCAAGTATATATATTTCACAAAAGAAAAAAAAACATTTTCTTTTAATGAAAAAAAAAAAAAATGATAATGAGAAAATGAATATTTTGATCTTTTCCACGAGGAGAGATTGTTACTCCCTGGGAGTTTTTTTTTCTTTGACCGAAGAAAATCCCCTATTATTAGAGATCACATCAGAGATTTTTAATTGTTGTATGAAAGAGCCCTTTCCATTATTTTCTCGTTACTCATTTTGATTTTTCCTCCATTTTTTTTTTTCATACAACGGCCGTTTTCTCTTATTGTTTAAACGTTATTAGAAATCTTCTTTTTAATATACGTCACTTTCAGCTTTTCTTTTCTCTTTCCTCTTCTCTTTCTCTATTGATCTCTTTTTCTATCTTCCACCCATCCATCCAACCCACACCATTCAACTCTTAAGAAAAACATTTTAATGTCAAACCGCCGCAAGGAGCAACCACTGTTTCTTAAACGGAAGCAAGAGGAAGACGGCTAACTTAATAAAACTCACAACGGATTTGATTTTAACCCCTTTTGTTTCTGGAAGAGCGTCGAGACGGCCGCCGGCTATATGCCAACACAACCACACAAACAAACCCCTAGCAAACAAACCGCCATTACGGATTGAAATCAAATTCAGCATCGAGTTAATCATAGATGGATATTCTTGGCTTGGGCAGAATTTAATATTACTGAATATGAAACAATATAAATGCAACTGGTTTAATAAAACTAAGAGAATTATTTATTTAATACCTCCTTTCTTTTAACCAATATAACCGTATTCACCAAGTGTAAAGGTGTATAAGGCTGAAAATAGGATAATAGGAAAATAGAAAAATATTTTTTAGTGCATTTTAAGAAAGTCAAAGGAAGATTCTATTTGACATTATTAACATGATAACTTTAAAAGTCAAGGAGTGTATTTTTCGGATTCCTAGCCAGTAAAAATTTAAACTAAAAACTAGAAATAAATAAATAAGGATGGGTAACAGTTAATATAAATTAATATAATAATAGATTTGTTTAAAGTTTTATGACTTCCGATGACGAAAGACTAAAAAAAGTCAATTAGTTGAGCGGATAAGAGCGGATCCGGACCTCAAGTTTACCTAAAAGTTTTTTTATTTATGCCATCTCCTGGGTTAAAGAAGTAGGACTTCAAGCTAAAATTAATAATATGCGAAGTACTAAGGTGGCCGATGAAATTAATATGAAGGAAGTAGCAAGCAGCCAGGTGAGAAGCCTCTGCGATATTAATTAAAAGCGAAACATCTCAAACTTGAGAGTTTTAATATCGTAGTCTTCTCACCTGGCTTCCTGCTACTTCATCCATTGTTAAAATTAATCATCATTCATTTTAAAATAAAATCATACCTTTGTTTGTTAGTACCTAGAATATTTTTTTAATATTTTAATATTTAATTATATTATTTTAGTTACCAAATCTAGCTTCCCAAAAATTTAGATATCAATTAAATAGTAAATCTCTTTTTTTTATTAATTTTTTAAATTCATTAATACAATCAATATATTGTATGATTTAATAATCATTGATGTTTGATGATTATTGTTTTTGAAGAGATTATTTCGTTTAATGATTTATAAAATATATTGAGAATTTTAATTATCCATTTATATGCCATATTCAATAACATTCTATTATATATATCTATATCTATGTGTAGGTTTAATTGAAAATTATAATAATGCTATTATCAGATGACAAAATGTATAAACCTATTTATAGCTAAAAAATATATATTTATTTTATGATAAAATATACAAAACACTAAAAAATTAATTACATTTTTCTTTTCGATGACCGTCTTGGATGATCTTGGTCTTGTTCAGGAGGGAGCCATTAAGGGATTGACGAAATGGGCAAGCCACACAAGGCAGAAGAAAAAAGAAATTTGCTAATGACATTAGAAACTTTCGAAATTTTATACTCTTAAATATTTATTAAATAATATTATCATATTCCAAACAATCAATCACATATAAACTTTTATTATTCCTTAATCATTTAATTTAGAGCATTGTCCCAGAATAGGACATAATGATAATTTGTAAAGGCTATTTAAATTGGCAAAAACCGTTATTCCGCCATATTTATTTAAATTAATTGATAAGAAGTCATTATTTAAAGTAAATTTTTTTGCTTAGAAAAAAAATTGAACCACTTAGCCCTGAATTTAATTCTACCATCCCTAGAAAAATACTTTTGATTAAGCTATTTTCAAATAGTGTGAGTTATGACTATCACATAAATTTATGGTATAAGTTAAAGCGCATTTTCTATCTTTCTCACTCTCTTGTGGTCGGAAAATGCGGTAAATGCGGTACAAATAACTTCACACCACAATCGAGTACTATACTTTTTTATGATGGTTGGAAAACACATAATATAATAAATAATGGTTATATATCCACTATTTCCTTTATATATTAAATATTAGTATCATAATATAAAGTTTCATATTTTAATTCAGTACTTTATTTGATTTGATATTCCAAAAGGGAAATGGTCTGAAATGTTTGTTATTTATTTTCAATCCTAGAATAGATGGCGTGAACATTTCCTGCACGCAAAAATGACCATTCTTCCTTTCTATCTTCCCATCATCATCATTTTCATCCCCGTCTCCTCCTCCTCTTTTATTTTGACGATTCCACCCTCAACCTTGCATTTTGGTTTTTCTCAATGGAGAGCCTTTCAAGCCAATTCTTCTAACGTTTTTGGAGCTTTGTGGAAATGCAATAGCAACAAGCAATATATAGACGTGTAAAGGGTGACCCGAAACTCCAGGCATGTTTGAAAATATTTAAATCACTGAACGTTTTTTTTTTTTTTTTGGAAATTTTTTCATCTGGTAATATATATATATATATATCTTTATTAAGGAAAATTAATATAGTAGCAGAGTATTAAGTTAAGAAAATTTATATCTTTTTAACTCCTGAAGATTATTTTCTGAAAAAAGAAAATATAAAATATTTTAAATTCAATTTTTAAAACTCATTCATTAAAAATATTAGGTAAATGAACTAATCTGTTTTTTTACATCAATCTCTAGTCGTGTTTATTCGATTATCCACGAAGAGGGTCTCATTGGGCCCTGCCCCCCCCCCTTTCGAAATAATCAGATTTTAGGTTGGGTTTGTGTGTCTCGCAAATTGTCATGTCTCTTGTGTGTGTGTGTGCAAAAGGCTGAAATTTTATATTTAAGTTAGGTACCCTCGCCGCATGCAACTCAAAGCTTTTGAATAAAATCGGCCATAGAATACTAGTAATCTAGTTGTTGTAGTTTTTTCGGCTCTCTCAAAATTCACTCTAAGAATTTTGATTAAAATTACTTATTAGATGATCTTTGAAACGTATTAACTCTTATCCCTTTAAAAATGTTTGGGTACCGATGTAGTATTTTGCCATTGTTCAGGTAAACGGCGGGAGTAACTCTTTTATTTCTTAAACTTAAATTGATTAAATTGGCATTGGCTACCTAGCGGAACTGACTTAAAAAATCTGGTGTGACAGCACATCACTCAGCTTTCTTTACATTAGGGAAGAGAAAGTTTTGTGGTGTGCGTTTAGTCACTCCAGATTTTTTACTTTCTCTTACCTATATAAGTAATAATATATAGTATTGCGATGTCGAAATTTCGAAATACAATTTTTTGTGGCTTTGTTTTTTGGAATTTTATTAGGTTTTAGGGTAACTCAGCCTCCTCTGATTACTCCACTGATTATATTGTAAAATATCAATAATGACAAACTCAAACAAGTAGAAAAAAATAAAAAAATCTGGTGTGACGGCCGCGCATCTTTCAATTTTCCTCACTTTAGGTAACAAAAAGTTTGGATGTGCTCAGCAGATATTTTGCCTTGGGCACCCTATAAAACCCTCAATTTTATATTAACTTTCATTTTTAAAGATTTTTCATTTGTGGTATTAATCAATATTATAAAAAAATTAAAATTAAAATAATTAAATTTCGTTTATTAATAAATAGTATCTTGAGTCTGAACATCGCTCGTTTTTTTTTTTAATGGACAAGAAGAATCAATAATAGAAAGCTTTCAAAGCAGAGACCTTGGCAATTAGACATAAAACCTGAAGATAGAGTCATTCGTAAAAAAATAGGTTCCATCATACAGAAATATCCTAAATATATTTTTCCAAAGATTAGAACTAGGTCAATCGATTCCCTGCATCCAAATTAGTGAATACATCAAAATGCTGAAAATTTCATCCCAATCGATACAGCGATTTAATGATTTTTCCCAAGATGAGACCAAGTGAAATCGATTCATCGCACCCATATTAATAAATACAACAAATTTCATCCAAATCGTTTGAGCCGTTTTGAGAAAAAATTACATAAATACATAGATATATATATACATAAATATATATAAAGATTAGCTCGTTTAATAATACTAAATAGCCAAACCCCCCTGTGGCCGAGAGGTTAAAGATATTGACATTGTAAATATTGATAACTTTCAAAGCTAAGGGGTGTGGGTTCATTTCCATTGGATGAAAATAATAAATAAATATTTAAATATACCTGGATTAATTAGTTTCGCAAATAAATTTAATGTCTATATGTCTAAATGGTTTTCATATGCCGGAAAGATAAAAAAAGATAGAAATTAAAAATATTTATATTTTGTTACTATGACAATGAGTTTTCCTCTTTTCTATCAGATTCTTAAAATCCCAAATTGATGGCTCCACCCAATTTTGAGATGGAAAATGATTAATAGCTCTTAAAGATTATCTAATTTATTATATGCACAGCCAATTTAATCAAAATTGTTATATTAGTTTAAGAGAAAATCACAAAAAACCTAAAAGCAGCAAAGTGGGCCTCAACAATTTTTTTTTTGAAGGGGGGTTAAGGGTTAATACATTTTAAATAAATAACTATAAATAGTTGTTTTATGAAAATTAATCAAAACATTAGAGAGTTATTTTGAGATAATCGAAACTAAACTAATGAACTTCAGCTCCGAGATGCGACAAAGGTTCCAAGCTTAAATATAAATAAGCTTCAAAGTCTCTTTTCGTTTTTGAAAAATATTGTTCACAGATAGAACATTTTACAATACTCTTTTTTTTAGACTCACGGGACCTCAAAACGTGTATTTCGATTAAAAAATTAAAATTAAAAATTTGCGATCGCGAAAGTAAAAATATTTCCAAATCAGTTTTGTTGTCTTTAATAACCATTTAAAAGAAGAACTTACTATATTATGAAAATTTTTTTTAAAAATAACGTATAAAATAAGAAAAAAAATTGTAACACGGGAGAGAATAATAAAAATTTCTGGTCCACCCTATATGCTATGTATCTATGTAGAGGCACGAGTTGAATAATTCACAAGCTGAGCTCACCAGCCCCACATGTCAAACCGACTGCCAACTTGAGCAGAGCCTCGATGAGTGACAAGTGATCGAAACGACCCCAACAATAATTACCCACAAAAAAAACCCTATTTGCTCTTGAAATCTCCATTTTGATCTATATAAGCTATAATATACTAAAAAAAAAAAAAAGTTGGAGCTACCTTAAATTATTACGATCAAATATTCATTGTTTATAAAAGCAGTTTTTTTTATTTAATTATACTTTATTAATATATATAATATATTCACGAAACACTACAAAAATTAAAGTTTGGAAGTAAAAACTTCCTTCCTTTAAATGTCATTGCACGCCATCGATATATATTGGAACCAAGTAGAAGTCAATAATGAAACGTTCCTTAGGCCGCCTTGATCTATTTCAATTGCTTCCCAGAGAGAAAAAATTTCATTATCTTAAATGACGCACAAATAAAAGGGAGATAATAATGATAGGTGTAGAGAAAGAGGCTTTTGTCATTTTGATTAAGGTTGGTCAAGTTAACTCTGAACCGTAATTAACCTACGGTCTCTTTCAAGTTGACCTCAAGAATCAATCGTTTCTTTATCGATTCCACTTGCCAATCTATTCATTAAGCCATGGGACATTTAACCCAGTAAAAAATTGCAGTAAACCCTTTAAAAAAAGCTTCGCTGTTGTTCAGTCTTTGAGTGTTCAATATTTCAAATGAGAAAAAAGAAAGCTGATGAAAATATAAATAATATTAATTTTGAAAAGAATTAAAGAGAATCATTTCTTCAATTAAATAAGAGAGAGTAGAATGAACTATTGCAAAGGTAAATAATTGAAACAACACACACAGAATCTAAATTATGAACAATATTTAAGTTGTTTTAAAGCTAGGTAATGTTATTTAAAAAAATTTTTTGGAACAATATTGTTCCTTTTGGTGCTCCAGTCAAGATTTGTTCCTTAAATATACTGTGTCCCGCCTTAAGCGATGAAATTTATTTTAATGAGTTATTAATTGATTTAAATATATATGGGTGGATTATATTCGGTTATTGATTAATTTATAAACATATCTTATTTGTCTAATGGCCACCGAAACCTAAACAAGAAACGATTAGTTCAATTTGACCAGCTAACTTTTTTCTTGATATAAATTCCACACACTTTTTCTTACACATAAATGTAATATATAGTAAAAAAAGTATTGCAACCGCAAAAAATGGATGTCGAGATTTCAACGGAAATACACGTTTTGATGCCCTCTGAGTCTAAAAAAGTGGGTCTCACAAAATGGTCTGTGTGTGTGTTTGTGTGTGCGTGTGTGTGAAAAACGAAAAGAGGCTCCAGGATGAAATTTTTTATCTAAGCCAGGTACTCACGTTATTTTTCACGAAGTTTTTCAATAAAATCGGTCAAATACTTTACTGATATACTTTTTTATTTCCTTCTTTATTCATGTACGTTTTTCAATTTTTTCGTGGTTTTCTCTTAAACTATTCTAACGGTTTTGTTTACATTAATTTGCTATATATATAATAAATTAGATAATCTTTAATATGTATTAATCATTTTTCCACTTCAAAATATTCTGGGGCTCTCAATTTAGGATTTTAAGAATCCCATGAAAATATAGGACAATCAATCATTGCCATGGTAACAAAGTATGGATAATTATAATTCCTGTGTTTTGATAATAAACAATACAACATTGTCGTTTTAATTTTTTTGTAATAATAGTTTATCACTACCCCCCCCCCCCTCTTGGTTAGTTAAAGATACTGACATTGTCAATATTGATAACCTAAAAAGCAAAGGAGGGAGGGTGACCTGTCCCTTGGAGCAGAGTTAAAGGTCTTGCTTAACGAACCAAAGGTCAGTGGTTCCCTTCCCGTCCGGAACAACAAAAATTTATTTAAATTAATTGGCTACCAATTAATTTAAATAAATAAGAACGGAATATAAATAGCCTCAGATGCCAAAAAAGTCTTAAAAAAAAAAAAAAACAAAATCTCTAAAAATAAAAGGTAATATAAAATTGTGAACTGGCTACCTAAGAAGCCTCTGGCGTGACAGCTCATTTCATTTCATTAAATAAGAGAAAGTTGTGCGGCCCTCCCGCCAGATAATTTTTAATAACAATTTTTTCTCTTCTAGAAATCATGATATTCTTTTTTTATTTATAAGTAACCTTGAGTTACTCCTAAAAGTCGGATCGCTATTATTTTTCTCGCTCTATATTTTACTTTTATTAAATATGCAAAATTGAAAAAATTAAAATGAATAAAAGTCAGTTAAAATAGTACAATTTTGAATACTAATTAAATAGTAATTAATTTCTTAGATGTAAGGCTAAGGCTAAACCGAGTCTTATTGTTAGTGAGTTTACCTTCTAGCCAGTCAGCTTTGGGACAAGAAAGGAGGGTTGTTTGACTAGTTCAGGGTAAATATTTGGAAATCCCAATCTATATTCAATCTAATCGAATTTGGAGGTAACAAAAATTTGAAACTAATACACAAGAAGCTTACTTATTCTCAACATTTTCAAATAAAAATTAAGATATTCATAATTAAAATAATAATTCACGTATCTTCAAAACTCTACTTGGTAATTTTAATTAAATAAATTTATGTTTTGATGTTATGATTGGATAGATTGATTTAATTTTGGGGCGGGTTTCACTTTCTCCCTTACTTAGGCTATCACGAGTTTTGCCTCTTTATGCTTTTCTGGGGAATTAAAAGGTAGACCAAAGTAATTCATGCTAAAATGTTTTCTTTTAATAACATTTTTATTTTTGGAAAAAATCTCAAAGAGGTTGTTTAAAACAAGGAATAAAAAAAAATCTGGAGAAATTCTAATTAACCTACCTGCTAATAAATATAAAACATTCCCTTAATATGAGTGAAAAAGTCTAGGTCTGGGTAATCCTGAAAATTAGCAAATTTCATTCTATTAATAAAAATTCTATTATTTTTTAAGTAAAAAATTCACCCTATGACTGAGAGGTCAGAAGTATTGACATTATCTATATTTATATCGGGATGTAGGTTCGGATACCAGTAAGAAAATTTGTTTAAATCATTTGGATACTCTTGGTATAAATAAATATGCACCGCTAATTTATTTCGTGAATAAATATAATTCAATTATTTAAAGCTTAGAGTGACAGATGTTGAAAAGAAAAAAAAAAATAAAAACAAAGCCAAATAAAATGGAAGAAACTAGCAAATTTTGTTCTCAAATATTTCGAAAGTAATCTATACTTGATTGAATGAATTTTATAACACCTGAGAAAATAATTAAATGCTCTACAATTCTTATTCAATGAACTTTTCTTGTCAAATTGATTGCAAATAAATTACTTTACTTACAAAATTCCTAAGAAGGAAAAAAAAATTTACTACAAAAGGCAACATTATTTCTCTTGATTTTAATCAAGACCGTATTTTAACAACCGGGTACTCATTTGATAGATAATTTAATAATCTACAATTTATCTATTAAAGACCATCCTTGTTTTAGAAGTTTTAGAGTTATTTATAAACAATTAAAAAAGTCAGAAAATTTTGCGGACTTTTCAAGATGGAGGCCGAGGGGATGAGGGGGGGGGAAGCAACTCAGAATTTTCTTGTTCAGATGTAGTTAAAGCAATTATACCAATTTCTAGCATTTCTCTAATTATTTCCAATCATAAAACTAATTTTTCTGAGGTAAAAATGAAATAACCAAATATTTTTTCTCAAATTTCGAGGAGGCGAGAGGGAATAATTACCGCCTTTACTCTCCCTTATTTCTGCCCCTGGTTCTCATTTTGTCTTCTTTTAAAAGAAATTGATATTTAGTTGACATTTTTTATCTTCATTCCCCACCTCCCCTAAACATTGTACTAAAATGTTCATTTTTTATCTCATTGAGAAATAAATAGATAAATAAAAATGTCATTCAATTTATTATTATTTACGTTTACATTATTATACTCATACAATAGATACAAACTAAATTAACAAAAATTTGCATCAATTTCCAACCACTAATAATAATAATGGAATTTAATTTCACCTAAATTTGTTTCATGTAGTATTATTATTTAAATAGACTTTTGTCATATAAATAAATAAAATTTTTTCTGGTTCACATATTTATTCGGTTCGTTGCCAATTTATTCGCTACATTTATTCCTAAATTCCACTGAGTCTTGTGTATATTTACCCTAACAAGTAGCCATGAATATTAGGACCAAGTCAAAATAACTCAAGCCTTTTTGATAAATTGAACCAACACCAAATGGATGGATATACAAACACCAAAAGAAATATAAATATAAAGAGAGAGGAGAGAGAAAGGCCCGCACACATACGTGTTTCAACCCTATTAAGAGAGACATTAAAAATGTTATTATACGTTAACATGGTGATTTAGATAAATTTATATCTCCGGAAATAAAAAATAAAAGATAGAAACAGGAAGTAACAACAAATTTCTTTTGTTTGATAAAATATTCTCAAATGTTAGGAATATAATTCTTTAAAATATTAAAATTTAATTTAAAAATTCGACAAAAGTCAAATGAACCAACATCGCATTTCAGAAAATTCTTTTCTTTTAGTAAAAATGAAATTAGAGTTGATTTGAAAAAAAAATGTTATGTAGATTTTATGAGACCGAATTTGAAAGTTTAAAAATCTGGCGTAATAGACGCTCCAGTCCAATTTTTTTCTTTCTCATAGTTTATCATTATTTATAGCATGCAAGAGGTAAATTCTGTTACTATAAATTTTTTAATTAGAGCGGATTCTGGGAAAAATTTAAAGAAAAATTTAAAAACGCACAAGTGGATTAGTCAGAGATCATTTAAAAGATATATAAATTTAAATCGTGGGAGCCGATTTTGAAAAAATAAAAAAAAAAAACTAAAAATGTACATCACTAAAAAAGAACTAGTTCTCAAATTTTAGCTTCGAACGTTTTTAAGTTATTTTGTTTAACACATCAACACACATACACACAGGCCAATCTATGAGATCTATTTTTTCAGACTCGGGGAACCTACAACGTGTATTAACTATGTGTTGATATCTCGACATCGATTTTTTTTTTGTGATCTCAAGACTCGTATATACTGTATTTTACATATAAGAGAAAGTAAAAATGTTAGATCAGAATTCTCACAATGCTCTTAGCTCTTAATTATAATAATATTAATAAAATAAATAATTATATTTATTGTATTGATGCAACATAGGAATATACTATTTAGAAAAATTTATCACCAGTTTGATAAAAGACTTGGTGAAGTTTTTCCTCTAACATTTTTTCTACCAAATAGAAACAGTCCCCAATCACAATTTTTTTA
>JAAAKE020034337.1:0-27095 GCA_010014785.2 Anisolabis maritima
ATTTTGCTTGATCATTTTATTATATTGCATTTTATATTTAATTATTGTGCGAAGGAGGAAAGATATAGGAAGAAGAAGAAGACTTTACTTTCATTTATTTGTTTAAAAAGATGTATCTAACAATGAGTTTTATTATATTAAATAATTGCCCTGGTAATTATTGAAAGAATATAATTTTATATCAATTCTTGATTATTCCTATCATGTTATTTTCTAAATGTATTGTTCATAATTATTTATTTGTATTTTGTTTTCTTTTAGTAATTAATATTCTTTTATACTGTTTTATATTTTATAATGATATTTTCTTTTTTCATTGTATTTTAAATAAGAAGGGCTGAATGGTTTTATCCACAGTCGAAAATATAGAAAAAGAAAAAAATTATTGATTATTAATGAAAGAATAATTTCTTGTAATCTTGTAATCATGATGGACATCAGGAACTTTCTTTTAGCTCATTTCTCCCTCTTTACCTTTTTCACTTTTTTAAAATATCTTTACTTTTCAAGTCAAAAGAACTCCATAAATGCAAAAAATCTTTATGTATGTGTATGTGGATGTGTCGCTTTTATTTATTTCTCTAGAACCACTCACTCATCAGAAAAGGATGCAACTTAACTATTTTATAGCCCTAGGAGTAAATAAATGCCTAAGAAGGTATTAAAATTGAAAGCGAATTGATCCGGGCAGTAAAAAAAAAGGCCTCCTAATATTTATCGCGTACCAAGATTTTCTCAGCATGCGTTGGGTCTTGAATCTTTTGAAACTCGTTAATATTAATTAAGGTGTTTGCCTTCAGTCCTGAACCAATTTTCATAATAATCCGTTGAGTAGGAGCGGATTTATTAAAAAAAAAAAAATTGGGAATAAGTTAACAAACAGGTCATAAGAGAAAAGTTGGTTGTCTAATTAATTGACTTATTTTATATTGTATTTTCGATTATTTTAACATTTTTGATTATTTTAAACATTTAAATATTGATTAACTTGAGAATTATTTGAGATATCGAAATGTTTAAAATGCCATGTCCAGATTACTATTTTATGGCAACCGACTACAATGGCTTAGGATACCATACATATAATAATAATCCATATAATTAGAAGTGTATCAACACAAAACCTATTTTAAACAAGATATACGTAAATTTTATTCAAAGTTTAGCGGTTAATAGGCTCTCACTTGACTCGAATGTGTCCCAACTTCGGCTATCCAAAAAAACTTTTCAAATAGACTGTGAATCGGAAACAAATTTTATTTTGTGACACATAATTAAAATGAGAAATAGAGAATCCAGATAACTAATCCAGAAAGAGGACACTTGGCCCCTCTTAAAATTCCATATAAGGGAACAATTAAAAATAATAAATTCATCATCATTAATTTTAAACGCCTTTATAGAGATATTGTCAAAGGGGAAATGTAGGAAACCCCTCTTCCAGTTTGCCCTTTATTCTAAAATAGAGTCCATTTATTCGACGATTTAAAAATCTGGCAATTACATAACTGAGTATTTAAAAAAAAGTAAAAATTTTCTTGAATTTTTTACTTTCTTCCTCTTCCCTTTTTAACTACCCTTGATCCTCTATTATATATTCTGAATTTATATTTAATTAAATTATTTATAGATTTATTCTAAAAAAAAAAAAAAAATGAGCAGAGGATAAACGCTGCTTGAAGTGTTTTTTGCCTCTCCTTTCCCCCCCCCCCCCCTCAGTGGTCGAGAGGTTAAAAATACTGACATTGTCAATATTAATAACATTAGGAGCCAAGGGACGTGGATTCTGATCCCAGGCGATAAATATTTATTTAAATCAATTGGATACCAATTGATATAAAAATATGCCTGAATAATCTGTATCGTAATATAAATTGTATATCGTTTAAAGTCTAGATGGACTCAGATGCTGAAGAGACTGAAAAAAAAGTATTTATTGTTCTTTTCACATATTTATACCTCGGGGGAAGCCTCAACTTAAAATCACAAACTAGCATTTTCCAAACGAAATTATAAAATCCCTTCCCCCTTCCCCCTTAAATAGGCCCTAATCTGAATTGCTTATTACCTTCGCCCTGCTATGTAAAATTCTCTATACTGTGAAAAAATTCTATGAATATTCGTCCATAAATCTCGAACATATTCAATTTCTTTCTAACATGAAATCCTTCCCTAAAAAGGGGTTCCCTAATTTGAATTAATTATAGCCCTTGAAATTTCTCTATATCATGAAAAAAAAAAAAACGAAAATCTGCCCAGTAGTTTCAGAGTCCAGAAACAGACGGACAGACTATCTTTTATATAAGAGTATAGATATATTTGCATAAAAACGATGCCCAAAACGAATAAGAGAGAGAGAGGCCTGACCAAAAGCAAAAAATTACAAAAATCAAAAAAAAATTCAATAAAACATGAAAAAAATTACAAAAATAAAAGTTTAAATGGAATTTCTAAGATTCACCTATAAAATATCTCGACATTGATTTTTTTGTGATCGGAATACTTTGTCATTATATAGATAAGCGAAAGTAAAAACTAATTACTCTAAAGGCCTTACAATAAAAACATTTTATTTGCCACCACCCCAAACAAAGATCCTAAGAATGCTACTGGCCAAACCTGTCATTGAAATGTATTCACATATTTTTTATTATATTTATATTATTTTTAAACAAACACATTGTGCTAGTCAGTCACTAAGTTAAAAAAAAATTTATTTCCATGGTTTGGGAGTATTGAGAAAGGGGATCTGAATGAGTGAATGAATGTGTAATAATAATAGTAATAGTACAACTCGTATAGTATGGGATGAAACGAGTAATAGAGTGGAGGGTGCAAGGCAAGAAAGAGCGAGCGAGCGGCAGCAGCAAGCAAGCGAGTTGCGCGCGCGGTCTCTTATAGAACCCAAACGACCCGGAGACCAGAGCCTGACAGGAGGATACTTACTCGTTCTATCTCTTTCACACTTGAGACCATCTCCATTGGTCTGTCCTTGTCCCTCAGACTCAGCTGTCTTCGGTATCGATCGACCCTCATGCTTGCTGCAATTGCGCTCGATTGATGCTTTTACTCTTTCTTCCCTCTCTCTCTCTCTCTCTCTTTCTAATGAATGAATGCATTTCTCCCCCTTTCCATCTCAATTCTCCATGTTGCATCGCTCCCTCCCTCTCTATATATATTATTATTTTCTATGTAAATATTCATATATATATTTTTTTTTCCAAAGTAAATTTCTTAGAAAAAATAATTTTGTAAAATTCCTCAATTATATAGTATTTTCCTTGCGCTCAACTTCGCTTGAGAGTAGCCTAAAAAATTCCAGCCTTAAATCATGTGGGGGGGGGGGGGTATTGAATGTAATGTATATATAAATATATATATTTGTTGATATACAAGACATACTATAATATTAATAAACAAAAAAGAATGCACATCGTAAGTAATCGATATTTTATATTAAAATTATATACCATATATATTTACATTTATATATCAGACTTTTAAGATATTTTGTCAAAAATTAAAGACCTTTTAGGTGACTTTTTCTCTAAATATCAAATTTTTTTTCTCTCATTAGTTTATCTAAATTATATATTTATTTTTTCAAAAGGAAAAAAAAAAGTTAGTGATCTTTAATTAAATGTAGCTATATAGCAAAGTATAGCTATATAGCTTTTATCTTTCTTTCTCCCTTTGACATCCTTGTCTCTTTCCTAGCCTTCATAGCTCCTATCCCTGATAAAGATAAAAATTTTACTCTCATTATTTTCAAGGCGTTCAATCTCCTAGTCTGTTGATATAATAAATATCAATTTTATTATTTTTAATCTCGTTTTGTTATTATTCCTTTCCAGTTTGAACTTGCTTTTGGACCCCGTAGTCACCTGCCTCAAATCAACGCCCGGAAGATTTGTCTCCTCAGTGAGCCTTAGAAAGGCCTCTTGTTCACTTTATGTCCGCGCAGCTTCTCTCCAGCATTTCCCGCCCAAATTTTTCTGTAAGTTTTCAATAATTACTGAATATATTTATTTTTGTAAGCCTAATGAATTCTCAAATATAAATATATTTGTAAATGATTAATTTATAAATGATATATTTCTCATTTCTTTAAATATCATTTTATTTTGACTCTAAGATTAAGTAAAAGTAAAACAATCAATATTAATGCTCAAAACAATGAAGTAATCAGGCTTATATTTAATATTTACAAAAGTTAGTCACTGGACTTCCAAGAAGTATTAAATAGTAATATATTAAATTCAATCATTTCTTCCATTGCATTTTCATTCATTTGCATTTATTATACATACCAAATATAAAACATATTAATAATTAAAAACCTCCTTATGGGTTTATTCAATAATTTAAAACATTTTGGCCTTGGTTCTGCAACCATTTGGTCAATAACTTGTTTACACTTGAATAGAATTCTCTATATCAATTTTTGATCTTATTTCTTTGGTTATTTTTACTTTCGCCCCGAATTCCATCCGGGGCGAAAGCTTTTTCTTTATTATCAACATTCGATTCGAATAGGAATTCCCATTTCTCTAATGACCTCACTTTTAATAATCCTGCATATATTATATTTTGCGATGTTTTTTAACCTTAGAAAAATCTTCCCTTACGAAATAACAAATGGGCTACATCATATTTGTTCATATGAATATAAAGGGGAATTTGAATTCGCTATCTTCTGTCCTTTATAGAAAATCTTTTTTCGCTCCCTCCCCCCCAAATAAAGAAGAACGAAGATTTTTAAATAATTTCAAAATTTGGAGACTATTATAATCTTTATTTTTTTTTGTTTTATTTAAAAATAGAAAATATAACATGGACACTCGAAATTCAAGTCAAGTTAATATTATTTACTTGGAATTTCATGCAACAAATTGTCTGGGCCCTCCTCAAAATGGTCTGATATATTTTCTTGCTAGCCAAATTTACAAATCGTACTTTAGATTATAGATGCTAATTTTAGTTGTGCTTTCTTACTTAATTAATTTAATTAATTAATCGACAAATACTCACTCAAACAAATCAATATTTAGGATTAAATTTTTAAAAAATTTTTGATGTTATTAATAAAAAAATATTTTTCGAAAGTCTTTTTTAAAAATAAAAAATCAAGTTTTAATATCATAACCATAGATTTTTTTTATCTTTGCTATCTTTTGATAAGAGAGAGAGAGAGACCGAGATGGTCACTTTTGCACATTCGTTTCTCTCGACTACAATTCGGATTTAGACTTGTGCTTAGATAGGGAATGTGATCTTCTACCCCCTTGAAGGTTTTTTAAACACAATTCAATTCATTAATGTGAATAAGCACTTTAAAAGTCAGGATCTTCTTTTCATTTATGATTAAATTAATATAATAATTAAATTAGAAGCGTATTTTGTTCTTATTTTCTTATTAATATGGACTCGGTATATATTTTTGTTTTTTAAGTGATATGAATACTTAGCATATTCGTTTTGTTTGTGTCCCTTCATTTTTTTTTTAATTTAAGGACATCAGAAAGCTAACATGAAAGATATTCTCTTTGTTTTATTCAATTCATAAGGAGATTTAGTAAGATCCGATGGAGAGATTGAGTTTGAGGCCCAGATTCCAGGTGTTTTGTGCTTGCGAAAAGACGTCTTTTGCTGACTTATTTGGGAGTCAGATATATTTTTGTATCTTTCAGGTGGATATATGAATAAAGTGTCGGGGAAGGGTTATAGCCACATTAAATTCATTTTTATTTTATATTAGTCTGAGATGCGTTTATAAATGGCAACCCTTGAAACCAGGGAGCGGGTGAACAACAATTTAAAAATGGATTCAAATTTATTTATAATATCTATAAAATGTTGGAAAAAAATTTTTAGTTAATAATTAAAAAATAAAATAAATCCAATATTTATATTTCCAACTTAAGCGTCTTTTTATTATAGTTGAGATAGTCTTGAAGTTGCATCCGAAACGTCTCCTGAGAAAAGCCTAATAAAAATATTTATATTTCCAACTTAAGCGTCTTTTTATTATAGTTGAGATAGTCTTGAAGTTGCATCCGAAACGTCTCCTGAGAAAAGCCTAATAAAAAGACGATTAAGTTGGAAATATAAAAATATTGGATTTATTTTATTTTTTTCCTTCTTAACTAATTTAAAAATGTTTTCTTATTTTGAGCTGTTAGGTAGGATCTCTTTCAAGTAGACTTCTTGTTTAATTCAAATAATCAAGCTCAATCTCAAAAATTTTTTTTTTTTTTTTTACAATAACGAATTAAGATGAAGAGAAAAAGATGAGGGGGGTTGCGTCATTTTGTCGTCATTGACGCTTGAATGCGATCGAAGTTTCGCTTGGATGCTCAAGTAAGCAAACGAACCGATAAGCTCTTTCCGAAATCTATCCCGGACTTTTAAGTCAAGTCTCATGAACTGACAGACAAATGAGGTCTACCTACTAGTAGGTTATATAAAGTAGAGGGAAGAAATCAATCAACAACTCTTAATATTATGAAGAATGTACAATTATACAATTTTTACATTCTTTAGCTATGAATTCTTAGGCAGCTCGCCTTGGGAGTCTTTCCTTTCTTTTTCCTGCTATCTTCATCCCTTATTTTCCTGACAATTTATAGTAACTAAATCGTTGTTTTATTGTTTTCAAGATTAAGTAAAAGTTGGGTTTTCACTTAAAAAGCAAAGAAACAATTATTCTAATTCTAACGTTTCGGGTTTCGATATTACTCTTTTTAAGAATTTTTTAAGAAAAGTTTCAAACCCGGATTTCTTTGTTATTTCACATTATCATAAAAGACTAACGAGTCTGGAGGGAAAGGGTCTAATATCCTCGTAGGTCCTATTTTTTTGGAAGTGATTCTTATCTGATTCAAATGTAGTTTTTTTTTTTTTTGGGTTTTACGGAAGTTTTTTGTAATTTTCTTTGACTTAGAAAGTGGCCTTGAATACGTCACTGTCATTAAATACTGTATTTTTTATTTAATTCATATTTTTTTAACTTTTTTTATATTAAGAGTGTTTAGAAATTATTAAAAATATACAATAATAATAACTTTACATAAACTCATGAGTGCATGCGGGTTTTTTTTTTTTAAGGGGATGAGAGCAAAACACAAAATGTTCAATTGTTTAAACGGATTTAATTTATATAATGTGAGATAGAGGAAGCCAAATGATTAAAATTAAAAATGTTTATTTTATATTAGATGAGGATGCGGGTTCAGCAATAAGGCAGCCTTTGTATACTCAATAAAAGATAATAATAAAGATGTATTTACAAGCCTTATTGTTGTATTTACAAAGCTTCTTCGGGACAATTGTTTCGTAAAAACGAAGGTTAGAGAAAGTTGTCAGAGCCACTCTCGATTTTTGAAATTCAATATTCCAGTTCCATATTTTTAGTCCGTGTGGGTCTAGTTTCTTGAAGGTGTTGCTTTTGTAAGCAAAGGGATAGAAAAGACAGAGGGTCGTATGTAGCTGCTGCTCCTTTGGAGTCAGTGCCTCAATGCTCTTGATACTTTGGATCCGACGTTCAAAAACGCTCCTTGTCTTACTGTTGAGAATTTGCTACTTTGGTTTTTGTTTTTCCCTCCCCCATTCAGTGGAAGAAGCTCTCTAGATGCTTCGAAATCGGACCCCGCAATAAATCTTATAAAAAGAGAGAAAAAAGCATTAAAATGAAAATACAAATTAACAAAGAAATCAAGTTTTTAAAGATTTTCTTATTTGTTTTGATAGGCATTGGCAGGTTATTTATATAATTCTTATGTGTGTGTGTGTGTGTATGTGTGTGTTTTTGAACTAGTGCGGTATTTAATATCTGCGGGAAGGCCAGTAACGTGATACCTCTGGATACGCAGGCACGCATGTTTATATTTTTTAAAATCACTTTCTATCGCTAATGCCTCTTTATTGAACATCTATAGATTTGTGTATATATAGTTTTCTCTTCCTGGCTTGATAAATAAAACTCTTGGAGACGAAGAATTTGTTCTTTGATGAACAATCAAATATTACAAATAAAATTAATAAAACAAATTATTATAGAGACCTTACTAGCAAACGTTTCGGAGAACCAACGCCTCCTTTTTCAGGACTGTATATAAAAGTTTCATATGATCATCATTTTTTTTATACATGATTAATTATAGCCATTTAAACAATTACCATTCATTTTTTACATTATATACTCACAGGTATTAAATCTAAATCATGCCCATATATTTCATCACCTTTTATATCCTAAAGAAGGGGGCGTTAATTTTCTTCAGCTGGTTGAAGTATTTATTATAATAAAGACCTGTTAATTGTTAATTGTCTCTAAAAAGCAATTTGTTTTATTTATATTAATCGTCGTTTGGCTATCCCAGATTTCAATAAAATAAATCATCTCTCGACTTATGAAAATTTGACTTGATTTTAAAAAATCCAAATATATTTTTTTAATCTTTTTTGGAATGAATTTTTCTATTCACATATTTATTTTGCAAATAAGATATTTCAGCATATGACGATGCCCATCCTCAGTGCTAATAGAGGTCATATAAACATATAATTTACATAAAAGACGTGGACACCTCAAAAATCTCTACCAGCTCTGAGGATGGTGAGTGTCAAGCGCCGAAATATTTGTAAAATAATTGTGATAAAATGGTTTAGAAAAATAGCTGGTTTTATTTATCTGGGTTTCCAAAAGGATTAGTCAATTCAATTATATACTTCTACTATAATGATTATTCAACCATATTTATTTAAAGCACTTGGTATTATTAGATGAATTAGGTTTAAGCAAATTTTTCTCTCAATAGCTTCAATTCAAACCGTAGTTGGTTTTGAAATTTTAAATAACAACATTTATACCCTCTTGACCGGAGGCAGGGCAATTTCGCACTCTTATGAATAAAAATAAAGCATAAATAAGGATGTTTAAGATTTTACATTTTTTTAAAACACTTCCGTTTCTTTTACAAGCTGTCTTACTTCCGGTTTAATCTCAATCACTGATGGAGATAATGATAATGTTTTTAATTTAATATTCATTGTTAGCGGTACTCTGCAGATTTTAATGCGAGATTAATTATTATTATTATACTGCCTTTGTTGGCTGATAATTTAACCAAGGGCATTTTAAGGTGATAGGGTAATTAAAAAAGAATCTTTTATTGTTTTTTAATAAATTATTATAATTATTTTTATTTATATCTAAAAAAAATAATGTGAAATTACTTATTTTGTATAATGCATATCGAATTCATTGAACAACGACACCTCAATCAGTCCTTTCCTGAACAAAAGTTATCCAAAATAATGAGAACAATTTTATAAATGAGTATTATTTCACACAAGTTAATAATTGAAGCATTATTTGGATTTTTTCGTTTGAACTTAAAATTCTTCTGAGTGAATTGTTTTTAAATATTATGAGAGCTTGTAGCCTTGTTTATATATAATGAAATTTTGTTTCATTCGGTTAAGTCTTTAGGTCTACACGAAAAGACGAGATCAAAACCATTTTATTGGATTCAGTGGACTTCAATCCGTAGAGCCCGTTGAAATCTCAATTTTGAAAAATGTTAATCACGGTTGACAGCCCTTCGGGTATCAGTGGAAATTAATGACAACCTTCTTGTGAGGGAATAAATGGTTAAACTCCTTCGGAATTGAACCCATGACCTCCAAGATAGCCGTGCATCTATTACACCAGAAATCATTTATCTAAAATAATAATTATTAAATCAAATACCATTGAGGGCAGCGTTTATGCTTGCTGTTTGAATGCTTTATGTTGCTGAATGTAGGCAACCCAAATGACTAACTCACTAATGGATAATAATTTTTCATAATAAGATCATTTTTAAGTGTGGTGGTCAAGCGACCCCTGGCCCCCGAACCCGGGGCATCGGTGTGCTTTCACCAGACCACCCGACGTTCAACCACACTATTAATTTTTCGATTAATTGCTCCAGAGGTGCGGACCACGCATGCTCAGTTGTTCATTTCGAAAAATCCCTTAGTTGTTTGGACATTTTGGGTTGCATACATACAGCAAGCAAAAATTAAGGAAATTTTGCACCCTACCGTCCTACAAATAAAAAAGTTCTAAGAACAATTGTAAAAATTTTTTAAATCTCCATTTGATTAGTAAATAATTTTCACTTTTAATATATATATTGTATATATAGCCTACGTAATTAAAGAAAAATAGTGATGGTTGGAGGGGGTTGAATCCTACAAGTCTACGGGGTTCGCATACATATCCTCTATAAGTTATTAATTAGGCTACCATTTTTTTTTTTTTTTATTATATCTTCTGTTCACTACATACACAAAAAATTTTTTTTATAATATATGAGGGGAATGCAACCTAATATCTGACCTTTTCAGAGAGGGCCCAAGTCAACTTTTAGCATATTACAGTAAATAATGTAAACGTGACGCCTGAGGGGGTTGGCCCCATCCCTGTCATGAGTCAATAGACCATAGTAAAGTTGAAAAGATAGCTGAGAATATCAAGATGCCTCCACCTTATACTCCGATGACTCTAAATTGATACGATTCAAAATCACTGACTCAAAGAAACCGTTTACTCTTTTTATGGCTGTTATTACCTTTTCTTTATTTTTTCCGCTAAAGAAAAAAAATAGTAATTAAATAAGATCAGAGGAAAAGAATCTTGAAAACCAACTTGTGATTAATCATATCATAAATATGTATTAAGTATAAATAATATCTCTTCAAGGAGGAAGAAAAATAGGAAATGAGCATATATGGTGCATTTATTAAATCAGAAAAAACTTTCAATTAATAAATAGTTTTATATTATATCAGCTTCGATAGGGGCAATTAAAATTAGGGCCAGTAGTGAAGGTGATATCGGAAATTTTCTATGGAGTGAGCCACCATTCGTGGATATGAGTTTGAAAAAAATTGCGATTTCAACACTAATGGACGTCTTAGGGATGATACAAAAGACCAACTGTGGTCACAGTTTTTAAAACCTCAGCATTGAACATACACATACAAATAAGGTAAGAAGAGTTCATTCTAATAACGGACAGAGAGTGGATGCTTTTTTCCACTTCCGCTTTGCCCCTAGATGCATAACGATTAAGGTCCAGGTTTTAACAAATCCTAGAATTATTATTATCTTTCGGTGGAGCACGATCTCTCTGTAGGTGGTCCCCACTCTCTTCTCTCTAATATAGAAAGATTGCATTATATTTTTCTTTCAGAAGGTGCTTATTTATTTTAATATTTTACAAATAATTAATAAGGAACTACTTTTCTTGTTGTTCAAGGTTTATTATTTTCAAACAACAAATTAGAACGAAAACCTCTAAATTATATTTATTATTTCTCATCAAGGTTATTTTTATTTTTTTTCTATGATCTTCACTCATTATATATCAAAATGAACTAAAATGGGATTGAAAGATGCACTTAGCCTCCTTGTTACATGTTAATTAATGGACCCATAAAGCATAAGAGAGGTCAATGCCAATGGAATCCCTTTCACATTCCTCCTCACTACCATTGATATTTAAATCGAAAATTTGCACAATTCAATGCCTATCAAACAACACTTTCCAATATGTTTCAAAAATAATCTATTATGGTTATAATTAGGAAAAGACTTAATTATTTAGTAATTAAGTCTTTTCCCTAAACTAAACTAACTGCATACAAAACAAAAATGATTTTTCATTTCACTGATCTACAAAAAAATTAATAGGAATATAACTATATGTTTCACTTCAATGCAATTTTACCTATATCTCTTATTATTTTGTTTAATTATAAAACTCTATACTTCTTGGGCATGTACCCAGAAAAATTTTAACGGGTGGTAGTCCAATTTTTTGCATGAAATCTCCAGTATATGATAAAAACTTAACTATTTGGGGGGCGGGGGTACGGGTAGGGAATAATAGAAGATTCTGGCCATAAAAAAATTTTCTTTGGATGACCTTGAAGGTCATTTATTTCACTACTTAAGAAATTTTAATTTTCAAAAAGTCCGAGATTTCGAAAATGTAGTTTTTGTTCCCAGGATTGGAAGAATTCGAGAAATTTAAAATATTTGGATTCTTGGGACCTTAAGACATAAAGATTGAATGGACTTTGAAAAGGTTAAATTTTATCCCATTTAATTTTCTTATCTCTCTCTCCAGACACCTTGCGCTTACCCAGGGAAGTAACTTTCTGGAGATTATACTGGGATGAATTACCATATAAAAAATAAATAAATTTTGTCTTTGACTTGAGTTTTTCCGCTCTGCATTATAGGCTTATTTCCCTGCTTTATTCCCTCTGCTAATTGATTACTATAGGCTATAACACAAAAAGTTATTCTCATATTTATATTTAGAGATTTCATTAAAAAGAAGAAAAATAATGACAATAGGCTATTAAAACTTCCGAATGAAAAATTTTTAAATTATTTACATAAATATATTTAATAAGAAAATTTATGTCATGGCCCGCCTGTGAAAATTCTTCGCTTTATTATAAATTTGAAGTAAGTAGTTAATACCTAAAATATTATTATTGGTTTATACATTAAAGGTATGAATAAATAAATGTATGACGCAAGGTGAGTTATGAATAGATTAGTAGATGACATAAGCGTTCACATCTAATTTTATTTTATTTATTCTAACTCATACTTGAATTATTCTACAAGGATTGTTAAACATGGGCGAAGCTCGGCGACTAAATTCCATCTAAACTAGAAAAAAAAATATTTTTTATCAAGAGATGATTTATTTATCCTCTGAGACGAAAGGCTATCTTATTATTGATATTTTTTAATGTGTAATGATTAAAGCATTGTTGTTGTTCCAATAGATAAACTGGCGCCGAAAATTTGCGTCTAGAAACCGCTTATTTGTGTTTTATTTTTTATTTTAATTATTGTCTTTTCTACTGGCGCCGGTGTTTGCATATAACAATACATTATGCATTAATATTTTCTAGTCCCTGACCCTTAGAATGTCATCTAAAGTCCAAAAATTCACATAGGTTTGTTTCTAAGGAAACATAATATTGTGAAACTATTCTAATGGACATGGGAATGAATGAATTATGAGAAAAGCCATATATATTCCTAATTATGTAATTATGGAATGTCAATAAGATGACTAAAGCTGTAGCAAAGTAGATAATGAGAATAGTTACAATTGCAACTCGCAACATGCCTAAGGCAGAAATGAGAGTTATTATGAATTGATGTAATATAACTATACTTGAGGACAATTGTACTTTTCGAAAACCGCAACATGGGGGATGCGGTCTTGTTAGATTCATTCAAAATAAACCAAAAGTTTAATTGAATGTTTAAACTTTAGATGTCTAATCTCGAATTTCTATGCAAAAAGTTCCCCCTTTAGCAAGGAGCCTAGGTACGCCCTTATTATTATATATTACTTACTACGTCTAATTTTTACCTATTTTTTATGACTTCTATGAAATTGATTATTTTTCTATATATAATTAAATAACCATATCGGCTGATTCAATCAACAAAACATTACAGGAGGTTTTTACTTCTCGTTATTATTCGCTAATTATGATTACTACTTATTAGTCATTCTATTTCAATATTTTTCAAAATGGATTAACACATTTTATTTGTATTTTTCTTAATCTATAGATTTACTTTCTTCTCGTTAAGAACAAATGAACTATAACCACTGTGTTGATTTGACTCTGAGCATATATTTATTATTTAGACCAAAGATCCTTAACCTATGGGTCAGGGCTTATACAAAGCCAAGCTTCATATTAACAATATTAATTTAGTACTGTTCTCAGCCCATGGCCGATAGGTTAGAGATATTGACATTTTCAATATTGAGAACCTTAAAAAGCAAAGGATGTGGGTTCGAATTCCAGGCCTTCCTGTGAAAATTTATTGGATATCAATTGATATAAATAAACTTGTCCGGATGTATCGTAAATATTATATTAAAATTCTTTTTAGTCCTTATAGTTCTCAACCTTTTTCTTTTGGGACTGTCCATCTACATAACATTTTTTCGCGGACCGGTAAAATAAATATTAAAAGAAAAAAATTTCGCAAAAAATTAATAAATAATATAATAAAAATAAATAAATAAACTTTTTCATTGAACAAGTCCAATCTGAAATAAATAATATCCATCCATTCTTTATAATAACAAATGTAAACATTGGAAGTGTTAGGGACAAAATGAATTTGTAATAAGCCATATTCATGTTTAAAAACTTAACTGCCTATCTTACAGGCAACCATTCAGAAACTAAAACACGCAAAGATTAATGCGTTGATAATTTAAATTTTTTAAATAGGGTAATTTCTCTGCTAATCCACAAAAATTTCTGGGAGACCGCTGGTTCGGAGGTACTCATCTATATTGCCTCAGATGCTGAGAAGACAAAAAAACGTAGTGCTAATTAAAAGCCATATTATCCAATTTTTTTTTTTTTTTTTTTTTTGTATTATCTTGTTTTTCTCCTTTAGTTTGCGATATTTAAGTCGCAGCTCAAAAAGATTAATAACCCCTGAGAAGTCAGAGTAGACGGTGCCTCCCCGCACCCCTCCCTAAACAAAAGAAAAACTTGTGTTTTTTCTTTTGAACTTTTCGAAAAAATTCTCTGACACACATATTCTTTTTAAAGTATGTTGAGAAGGTTATGGGAATTAAAAAAAAAACACAAATGTCATTTTTTATATTGAAATGGGTCAGGGAGGAAGGAAGCAGTCGCTTTCTATTTAAACGGACGTCATCATCATCAAAATCTTTGACATGGCGTTCGTCATCATTAAGAGAGTTAGCAACAAAGAGAACAAACTTGCTGCACCTGATGTGATGTGATGTGACCTGCACGTATGAGCATGAGCAGCCAAGCATCCCATCTACACACATAAACAAAGACGAAGAGAAAACTTGCTCTGCTCTCTCAACTCATGCATTCGTAATCCATCAAGAGAAATTCTGCTCTCTTTTAATCGAGATGAAATTACAAAAAAAGTGTGACATTTTCTAAAAATAAATCAATTCTCTGACTTGGTTTAATCATCATCACTGAAAAAATAAATTTTTGAATCATGCGAATGCCAGATAATAAAACAAGAAACGATTATCGCATGAATCGATCATAAATATACTGCAATCTATAATCAAAAATACTTTTGTATTTTTATAAACCAAGGACAGATTAGAAATTTTTTATTAGCGTTTTATAATTTATTTAGATTAGAAAAAGATGATATATAAATTGCAATCATGCCTTAACCTCTATCCAAGAAATTTAATAAGAAAGATATTAAATTACTCCTTGGGATTATTTCAGTCAATTAGGGATAGAATATAAACAAAACCTTTCTTTATATTCATATGAGACCCATTTTTTGGCAAAGTTTTAACTATTATCATTAATTATTAAATGGCCTTGAGGCAAACCAAAAGGGCAGAAAACTATTTGGGTCTTGTCCATCCTAATTTAAAATATTTTAAACAAATTAAATTTAGGCATAAGGCTATTTTTTATTTGAACCGTATATGCTCACCTACAGGGATCATCGAATTTACCCGAGATACTTTCAAGTACGGAGGCACCTCAAACCCAGCCGAACTCTGGCCGTAGCCATCTATTGGCACCCCGGGAAGTTATTTGATTTCCTATCTCTAACTCCTCCTCTTGTATTCATTTCTAACAAGCTAACAACTCTGTCTGTTTCCTAATCTCTGCTAGGAAGCCTGTCCTAGTTTGAAGAGGGACTCTGTCAGCACAGCTTGCGAAGAATGTATCATTGAAAGCGAATTCTTTACGGACCTTCCATAGACCTGGGTATCACAGTAACTCCTTCCCCACGTAGAGTACCTATTATTGTGAGTTCCAGTGTTCCAATCCAGAGCATTCTTGAGAAGATCCAACCGCCTGAAGGAGCTCTCATCGGACTATTTTTTAATAAATATGAAATAGCAAGCATGTAATTTTCAAATTTTATTAATTTATCAAATTTCTATTATTATTAAATTTTTCTTTAGAGCCTATCTATACTTAAAAAAAAACAATAGTAATTGGTGTATGATGTCCTTGGCTCGTATCCATATCAGGAATTTGGAGAGAGGATCACTCTGTTGTGGGAAATGAGGACAACGAAAAGAAAATCTCTTTCTCTTTTTCTCGTTCTCTCAAATTTATTTATTTTATTATAATCTATTTTCGTTTTAAACAAATAAAAAAATTCTCTAAAAAAATAGATAATCATTATTTGATAATAATAAATTATATAAAAATCGTAATCTCACTTTGTCCTCAGTTAAATGATGCAAATAATTATAATAATCATAATCATAATTATTATTTAATTTTTTTATTCATTATATATTATAGACCTTAGTAAGTCATCGTGTAAAATTCTCGACCTTGAGATTTTCATATTTTTAGATAGATTTAAAAAAATTGTAACGATTGAACGATTGAAATTAAAGTGTATAGCCTATAAGCCTAGGCCTTTTGAATACCTATTTGCTTTTACTCGCGAGCTCTTAAGTAGTACTATTTATTAGTACACTGTCATTGATTGAAAAAAATATTTCGTGCTTGCTTGGTGTAGGTAGGCAATCCAAATGACTAACTCACTATTAGCGTTTTCTATTTATTGCTCCGCAATGAACCACGCATGCGCATTTGCTAGAGATGTTAGGTCCTCTCTAGAGCAGCTTTGTAGCAATCAATCAAAAACGGCCATCTGTTGGTCATTTGGCTTGTCTATCTCCAGCAAGCAAACTGCTGATTTTTACTTTTGAGAATTTCCTATTCAACTTTATATAAAAACGTTAGCCTTATTTATACTGGAAATTTTGAGGAAAGAAAGGCTGAATCAAAAAATTTAAACTGAAGAGCATCGACTGTAAATTTTAGAAAATATAATTATCAAAAGTTTATACTTTTATCTTAAGCCCCTCTGTGAAAATGCTCAGTTTATAGTTAGAATAGATAGAACCGCCGTATGAAAACGTAGACTCGACTCCTGCCTGTACCTCAATTTTTTTTATCCTAAAAAGACTAAAGATAAAATTATAAAATTTTGATTTAAATAATTTAGTGGTTGTTTGAACAGACACCAGGCATCTGAGTCATTGCTAAAAAAATTTATAAAATGGAAAAATTGGAGATTGAAAAACATACGAGACACATTTTGGAAGAAAAATTTTTTGAAGAAATTGAGGGGTGAACATGACCTACTTATTCTTAATGGAATTGCCATTGATTGGTGAATTTTCTCTAAAATCTATCCAGCCCGTTAGTGTATATTATTTATACACATATAAAAAAGATTCAAGAAAGATAGAAAAATTTCAAAAATACATAGATGATTCGCCTTCTAAAATTGTATTATTGCAATAGGATTCAACACTATATGGATGATATAGTGTTGAATCTCGATATACAATTAATTGTCCTGAAAATGATCGCATTTTGCGACCGAAATATCGTTATTTTATTTAATTTCCTTGACTTCTTTACTGCACATATGCATTTCATCTTTTTTTTTTTAATATAAAAATGTTCGATTTCTGCACATCTGGTGAGCTCGTGGAAGGCAACCATGAGTTACTCGAGATAGGTCTGACATTTCTTCTCCTTTATATATCAGTCTTTTCTTCTCTTTTCATCATAAATTAGGAAAAATATAAATTAAATATGAAGCGCCTAATTCTGTCCTTCCAGAGTTTAGAGACTGTTTACTTATTTTTGATGTGCATAGTATATAACAACAGATGGCTCAAGTGGAGGCAAATTGTTTTATATTATATATATATTTTATAGGGTCCTCACTCTAGGTCTTTCGTAGTAAGAAAAAAGGCAAGAGTATCGTAATTCAGATTCGTTTTTGTAGTCGAAGTTCCAAGGTCATTTCTTCAAAATGAAAAATTTTTAATCAAAAAGGTCCTATTTTTTAATTATTTATTTATATATATGGAGAGGTGAAGAAAACTGCAACCAGAATCTCCATTGTTAAGCAAAGCCATGATAAGAGTGTCGCAAATTAAATTAATTTTTTTTTAAAGATGGCGTAATAAAAAATATAGAAATCACTGATCTATTTTACCAAAATATAAAAAAATGGCTCTCTCAATCATAGCAGATTAAGTTAACACTAAAGCAGCATAAATAAAAGATAGAAATTATATTATATGAATAAAAAGTGAAAATATTATAATAAGCATATGATGATAGGCACAATTTACCAACAAGAAAAAATTTGCAATTAATTGCTCTTAAATGTATGGATATATATTTTGATGAAGAAGAAAAGAAATTTCTAAGATTTATATTTATAACTTTCTCCATGTTTTAATGATTCATCTTTTGTTAGTTTTTTTTTCGCGTTAAATCTGCCAAGTCTTATTTTTCTCATTATTATATATAATATTTATTTTATTTTTCATTTTTTGGATTGTTAGGAAATAATTAATATGGGATGAGTAATTGAGATGTTTTACGATCCCCCGGCTGATGTCACAGTGCGGGAAATAATGTTGGGGCACCCCTGTGGTACGGGAAACCAGTCCCTAAAATTAAATCCATCTAGAACATTGTCCACCCAATTATCAAAATAAGAGTGAGATAGGTATTTTGAGAGACTTGAGTAAGAGTATCAAGTTATTTTGAATCCTAAAACACAGAGAAGTTTTAGGGAACGAAAAGGCCAATTGAGCCGCTAATTTATCCCATAGCTTTCTCAGTCCCTCTTCAGATACTGTATGCCACCTCAAGAAAGACATATATTATATAACAAATGGCGTGTTTAGTGAAAATTAAACTCGAAACAACTTGTTTTCTTTTCTCTTCATAAGAGCTCGTGGTTTGATTGCATGATTAAGAAGAAAAAGCCTTTTTTTAACAATCATGATTATAATGCTGACCATGGTGTCTTGTTAAACATTTGGAGAATGAGAGTTTCGGACAAGTGCAATTGTGATATGGAATCAATCTCTGATATGAATGGATCAGGATCTGCAGCCTATCCGGAGCATTGGTGTGCTTCCTTTGCAACAAATTCGTTATTGTTGTGACCCTGAGTGGAAGTTGGTGTGAACAAAGTTTGCTGGAATATGACACAATATGAAGGCTATTTTTTAAATAAGGTCCGTTTTAAAAATAAGAATAAACTACAGAATATATTATCGAAATACAGATTCTCCATGCTTTCTTTTATTTTTCTACATAGTTTCCTTGTTTGTACAACTAAATTTTGAATAACTTCTACAAAGAAGTTTATCGCCTGTTCCCAGATTGCTGCTTTGACTCAGGAATTATATGATTCCCATGTTTCATCCACTATGACGATATGACTCAACAATTCATCGTCTTCCTTGTTATAACGAGTCAAAAAGGTCAAGGCGCTGTCAAATCCCTTTTGTCCCTTTTTTGTAAACCTTAAGGACCAAACGGACCTTACTTTAAAAATAGTCCTCGTATAACGTGGGAGCATGTCTTGTCCATCTCCCCTTCCCTCCCATAATGACAAAAACAAGTGATTCATTTCAGTTAATGGTTAGATTTTTTAATTTTCCAAGTTTAAACTTCGAATGAAGTATCACGTCTACAGTATCGATTGTTATCAAAAATTGATGCTTTCTTTGGTTCTTGAATAAAAGTTTTTAGATATATAAATTCATAGAGATTAGTTATGGTAGTATTCAGAGTTTGGGAGCAAACAACTCAAGAGAGCTCTTTCGCACGTTAAAAAATGTTATTATTCAAAATATAGTTAAAATATAACATAATAACACCGAGGTGTAATTTTTTAACAATTTTTGGTTTTAAGGAAGGACGTAATTTGCGCCCAAATCCTTATCCTGGCTTCATCATCTTTTCTTCTCGCCTTCTATATAAACTTCGTACAATCGTGTATACAGACGAGTACATATACACGCCAGGGACGGTTCCAGGAGGTCTCAGTTATTTACTAGACCCTTCGAATTGGCTTCGCTACCCCTTTTCGAAAATTCTTTCTAGCTACGTGCCTTTTAGATGCAGACGAAATTGTCAAACCACTTTTTGGAATAATAGAATTTTTTCTAAACAAAAATTCGATTAGAGCAATTTTGTATTACTTCTTTAAAGTTAATTTGAGGAGATGAATAAAAAAACTTTATATAATCTATTCATCTTCATTCATAACTTCATCACTTAAAAGATCATTAAAGAAAAATCGCGAATTAAACAGCATCCCATTAACTTATTGTTCAAATGTTGTTGTTGTTGTGTTGTTAATCCCTCATTTTGTTTCTTTTTTTTTTTTGCACAAGCGTTTATTATTATTATTCCCCTCTTCCCTTTCTGCATCCTTTGTCTCAACATCGGTGTCTCAACATCCGTATGGAAGTTAGAAATATTCTTCCTATTAATAAATATTATATATTTGCGATTTATCGAGGCCCTGAATTAACAATTTCCACAATTCCGCAATACTTATAAATTATTTATAAATAAAAAAAAAAAAGATAATAAAAACCAAGAGTTGCATGAAATAATCAGCAAAAAAAATATCAGCTTAATTAATTCAAATAATAAATTAATTAATTCTTCCCGAGTAGGAAAATTTATAATGACTTGAAGAGAGCTAAATAGATCTGCATAATGAGTGTAATTATCCTTTGATTATTATATATCTAGTTTCTGAGGGTGGAGAAAAGAAAATAGCAGCTTTTATTATGCCTTACTATGCTATGCTGATATTTCGGTTGTGGTCAAAGCCATAAAGCCCTTGAGCTCTGAAGAGGATACTACTACACTACCTCTAACCTCTCGGTCACGTGATGGACGAATTTGAGTAGTTCTAACTTATTATCATCTCCCCCTCCCTGTGGCCGAGAGGTTAAAGATACTGACAATGTCACTATTGTTAACCTTAAAAGCCAAGGGGAGTGGGTTCGGATCCCAGGCAGTCCGATGAAAATTTATTTAAACCAATTGGATGGATATCAATTGATTTAAATAAATATTCCAGGATTAAATGTATCGTGAAAATATATTCTGTATTGTTCAAAGTCTATATGACCTCAGATGCCGAAAAGACTTAAAAAAAAAACATCATTTTAAATAAAACAAACAAAAAAAACATTTGAAAATATTATGTTTTTTTGTGTAGAGTAGAACAAACATTTTTGCTAGAAAAAACTTAGTTGTGGACGTTAAAGAAAATTTCGCCTTGCTTTGAATTAAGAAAATCTTTTTTATTTAATATTTTTATATATAAAACGATTTTTTTTTTTTTTGCGATCGTAATACTTTCTCACAATATATTTCATATATAGGTAAGAGAAAGTAAAAATCACCAGAAGTATTTTTTCACAGTTTATTTTTGTTTTCATTTGATCCTTGAGGCGCTAATATGAATAAATTACTAACCAGCCGACAATATGCCAGATACAAAAGATTGCATCCTGGAACAATCCAAAGGGGAATGAAATTGTAAACCTCTAAGGATTTTTCCACGAAAAATTCCCCACTAAATTGATTTTGTAATGTAAAATGTAAAAATTTTTTATTTATAAAATTAAAATTGTAAAAAATATACCTGAGTGGATTTTAAATTTTGATTTGAATTTATCTCAAAGACGCAACGGAAGATAAATAGGGGCGAGTTCAGAGTTCAATTTTTGAGGGAGGCTAAGAGGATCACTTTCCCTCCTGAAATTTATTTTCTCTTTTTTCTTTTAGGAATTTTTCTTTTTTTTCGGGGTGAGGCAATTGATTGAAGATCGATTTTGCTTTTTTTTTTCTCCTGGTGGTCTTATTTAAATGCATTTTTTATTCACATGTTTAATTGAATTTTTTAGAAGATTTTATGATTTTATGTTAACTATGGAAAAGAGTGATCTAGAGGAGATTAAGTGTCTCCAAGATAAGGAAGTAATAATTTCAGATATGAGTAATAGATTGGGAATTTCCTAAATAATAAACAATGAGAATTACCTGTGAAATTGAAAATAAACAGTCCAACGAGAAGTAGAGAAAAGCTGCTGTAAAACATGCCGGTGGCAGTTTACCCGAATAGAACAAACAGACACATACACCACACCAGACACTCCCGAATGAACATTCGCAGAAAAGAGCGAAACGTCAAATGAGTCGCATTTTGCAGTTGAGGGTCCCCCTTCCCTAGGTTCCCCCACCAGGGAAGCAGGTGCCTATGGAGAAAACGTTGTCAAGATACAAAGACTTTCTCTCTCTCTCTTTCTCTGGCTGGCCAAGTGACCCAATGCTATAAATACAAGTATAGTGGGCGAAGCTAGAAACCCCTTCTTTCCTCATTATTTTATTGTTTATGGAAATAATTCTAAATTTTTGGCATAATTTTTAACATAAAATTTATTGGTCCATCTTCAGCCACTTATTATTATACTTATTTTTTCTTTTTAAAAATCCTTAAGGGATTGTTTTTGCAAAGAATTTTCAGAGCTACTTGTGGTCAGGCCCAAAGTTGGCATGATGTAGCAATGTGTGCATACATTGTATCCCAAGCCATTGTTTCACAAATAGCTAATAAGTGACTGAAGATGGACCAATAAATTTTGGCCATCCAAGTGCTTCTTTTTTTTTTGCTGCATTCTAACTTCTTATTCCTTTATCAGCCTCCCACAGCAACTGACTACTAATCGATCAACTATTAAAATTATATTTAAATTCTTTTCAAAAACAATCCCTTAAGGATTGTTAAAAAGAAAAGATAAGGATTATTTATTTTCGTCTCAGGTATACCTTTGTAGCAATTGGCTCTCCCACATTTTTTTAAACTTAATTTTAGAGAAGAAATAAATGATTAACCTACTAAACTTTCTGAGTACAGCTATAAATACTTCAGAAAAAAAGCAACTTCCTCTTCTAGTAATAAGCATCACCTAAGACTCCGCACTGTTATTTTTTTAATATTTTTATTTAGAAAAATTGAAAAATTTAATATAAAAGGGTCCCTCGCTGCAGGCGATAAAAGATAAAATTTTGAAATAAAAAAATAATTAATTTTACGGCCCCTTATCTCTAAAACCTCCTCATAACTTGATTAGGACACAGGGAGGCCCGGAAAACTAAAGTTCGTGGGCCCCATTTAATAAAAAATTTGGGAATATGTTTAGAAATTTTTTTTATTTAATAAATTTTATTTTAAAAGCGATTTTTTTTTAATAATAAAACTAATTTCATAATAATAGTTTTTATAAAGGAAGTAAGTGGAGCCCCAGGCACTTGCCCCCTTTGCTTCTCTATAATCAATTTCTGTGCTTGGATCAGCATTGCTTTCATTTATACTTTTCTTTTTTTTTATTTTATATTCACCTTATCTTTTAAAAGTGCAAAAAACACCCCCAGAGTGAATTCAGCGCCAAAAGCGTAGCCAGGATTTTTGTTTGGAGGAAGGGGGAGGGAGGAATAACATCTTTTTTTGTACGATCTTTAGTTTTTTTTTTTTTTTTTTTGAAAATAGTTCTTATTAATAAATTTTATTTAAACTTAGTTTTGTAATTTTTTACATTATTTCATTAAAAATTTAAATTTATTTTTTAAATCTTTTTCAGCTTTCGAAGAAGGGGGTGGGGTTCCGCTGGAATCGTCGACACTGATTTATCAGTCAGCTCATATTCATTTGCTAATAATGATATAGTTTTAGGTACATTATTTTGTCCTCTTTCTAACGATATGAACATTCTTCTACCTTCTGCCTTCGTCACAGCGAAAAAGAGTATTTTTCGTGATATCTAATATACTTTTCATGTATAGGGGACCAGAAGAAAAATAAATATTATATATACCCAATAATATTTGTATTGTAATAATTTTAATTTTTTTTTTTTGTAGCCTTTTAGGTATTTGAGGCTATATAGACTTTTTAAATAATACATGTGTATATATTTACGAGGGTTGCCTTTTATATTTCGAGATTTGAGATCAAAAACAAATCTTTTTGACGGCCAAATGTTCATGCAATATTGAATGTATGCTGGTCCAAAGCCTAATGCCCAAGCATATCTCAATCTCAGTTACATGACGATCACGCACATCATCAATGTTTTCCGGAACAACAACCGATTTTGGACGACCTACACGAAATTTTTCCTTAACCGAACTACGGTCACGATTGAAGTCGGCAAACCATTGATAAACAGTAGTCCTTGATGGTGCTTCATCGCCAGAAGTCAAATTAAGTTCATCGATGCACTGTTGTTGGGTTAATCCACGTCTAAAGTTGTAAAAAATAATCGCTCAAAAATGTTCACGATTTCATTCCATTTTTAGCCTAGATGAATTTTTTCAAGTTATTGTAAACTATACAATAGCGTATGTCAATACGTTCTAAGCACGTATACTATCCAAATTGTAAAACTTTACGATAGAAGTATGTCAGCAGCACTAGTTTAGCGCAATCCCGAAATATAAAAGGCAACCCTCGTATTACGATACAGATTATCCAGGCATATTTATTTATTTATACTAAATGATAACCAATTGATACGAATAAATATTCATCGGACTGCCTGGATCCGAATCTACACTCCTTGGCTTTGAAGGTTATCAATAGTGACAATGTCAATATCTTTAACCTCTCGGCTCTTCGGGCGGTATTGTATTAATGTTTTGTTTGTTTTTACTATTTTTTTGTTATATTAGGGGAATACGAAGCATCGTAGACACCAACTTCTTAAATATAATTGATATTAAAGTTTCGATATGTTATTTTTATATATGTATTTGCTATTGTTTTTTCTAATGTTATACTAACAAAAATTTTATATATATTTTGTAAAATTTAAAAATCTTATGGCCTCGAACTTATGGATAACACTAAAAATTGCCAAATAGGCATTCCAAGTGTCAGGCAGAGAATCGATAATACACATATTATTGTGTATGCATAATATATTCTAGACTCTTTTATTTTAGTATTTTCGGTATATGTGGCATTATAGGCTATAAACGATACATATATTTTGTTATTACGATACGAATTATCTATATTTATTTAAATCATTTGGTATCCAAATTTTATATAAATTTTCATCGAAATGTCTGGGATCCGAACCCATAGCCCTTGGCTTTTAAAGTTATCTTAATATTGACAATGTCAGTTTCTCAACCTCGTTCACGGAGGCTTTCTGGATTCTAAATACTCTCCACTCCATTCAGTACGATCCTGGATAAATTATAAAATATTTAAATTTTTTCCTTTAAGGTTATTCTCAAGGAAATCATTAAACACGGATCTACAAAAAATTTCATAAACTACTAAAAATTAACTAACATCGCAGTTGATATTTTAAATAAAGCTAAGGAAATAATAGTACTCTTTAAGTCCGCTAGATGGTATCAAAATAGAATAGAATATCAAGAAAAATATTTACAGTATTTATATTAAAATTATTAAATATAAAATATTTATAAATTTTTCTTATTTTGTTTTTTAAAGATTATTTTATTTTTACTTTTGATATTTGATTTATTAAAAATCATTAAAATAGAAATTAAACAGCATAAAATGCGCCATCTTAGTATTCCCTCTTTTTTTTCTATTGACAAGATTTGACAAGTTAAAAAATAATTACAATTGAAGGATATAAAATGAATGTTTTAATTATTTTTCTACGTTTTATTTCATTTTCCAAGTTTAATTTATTTAAATCAATGGAATTATTATCATATTATAGACGTAAGTCAATGGAAATAAAATTATTTATAATCTTTAATCAACTCAAATTTGTAAGGTTATTTTCATATAAATTTTATTTTATTTTTTTAGTATAATTTCACTTTTTTATTTAAAATATAAAATTCGAATCGTGAAGTTAAAGTTTATTAAATAATTTATAGTTATTTGAAATAATTAACATTTTAAATTGCAAACAGTTGGGGATTCGTGGTTGAAGGACATTTTTCATAATTATTTGTACTTAAAAAATTTAATTTATGATTTATTAGAAATCACGCTAATTCCTTTCAATTCGACCCCATTCTAATGTTTTCTTTAAAAAAATATATATACTAATCTGTGTCAGTGTTGGTCAAGTATTCTACTATATTTTGATTTTTTATATATACCAAATCATCCACAAACTTTAATTACATTTTGTTTAAATACTTTCAATAAAAGAAGCAAAAGCACTTTATTATTCTAATTATATATAAATGATTATAAATGGATTATGATATATAGCGTATATCATAACTCATCATCAAAACCCTAATAGTGAAATGAAAGTGAATATTCATAAAAGCAAAAAATCAACAAAATATTTCCTTCAATCTTAAATGCTTATATTTATTTATTTATCTTTGTGATTATTTCCAATTATTAACCCCTAATAATGAATTAGGTTATAAAATTGAAAATATTTGACAATAATAATTATAAAAGTGTATTATTTTGCTTCTTATTTCAACAACTTCAACATATATATTTTTAATTTATTCATGTTTGAATAAATCTAATTTTTTAAAAGTTTTTGAACATTAACACGACAATAACAAAAGAGAATAGAGATTTAAGACTAATTTATAAAAATAAAATAACCAAAACTATTGTCATCTTGAAAGCCAAAAGTATTACAATAACAATGAATTTTTTATTAATTCATTTTTTATAAATTAGCCTGAAATCTCAAATAATACATGTATCTTTTAAAAAGGAGACGCGTAGTTAAGTGGAGAAGGATAAAGAGTTAAGAATTAAAATTTGAATCCATTATTTAGAAGATAACATCTTAATACCATAGCTTATATAATATATATATATCTATTACATTCCTTTTTATTTTTTTAGAGAGAAGCGTCTGAAACTCATGCTGATTCTGTATATAAAACTAAGAATAAAGGAAAGAAAAAGAATTTATTCCTGAAGAATTACCTTTCTTACTATTTCTAATGAGTGAGTATATTTAAGGAAAACTTTGATTTTTAGTTTTTATAAGTATAACTAAGAAATTCATAAAATAATAAATGTTTGGGATAGGATATTTATACAGGGTGCTTCAAAAAAATGTATACACACTTTGAACTTCCATAGAAAATTTATTTACCGTTCTACAAAGTTA